>QRDG01001859.1:429334-554287 GCA_012064385.1 Puccinellia tenuiflora
ACCAAGGCACTCCCTCGAATCACCCTCGAGGAAATGAACCTTTTTAACACATGTTGCCAAATTTTAATTAAGTTCAGGTTTTCTATGATCTCATAATCCATTCCCAAGTTGTCCATAACCGTGGACACGGCTTTTCGAAAAGATTAAACCCTGCAGGAGTGTACTGTTTTTAGCCATTGGTACCGTCCGGCTCGCCTGATTAGCTCTCTTTCGGGGAAAGCCGGCAAGTGGGCGTGGTTAAACCTTTACCTCGCATGAGACTATCCAAGGATCATCGTGACGACAGGACAAGTTCAGTGCCTATTTCAACACCTGCCCCCATCGCCACATCCTAAACACCACCATCCTCATCGCGCCTTCATCCACCTGCAACTCACACACAAATGGAAAGCGCAAACTAGAGGACCCTTGGATACGCCCGCACAAGTTATTCGGTTAGTAAGGGGCCCATACCCCCACCGATGGAAGCATGCTCGATCTTGGTTCAAGAGACAAGAACTCATACCTAGGCGGCAAGAATGAGACAAAACACCACCAACCCCAAGGGCAACTCATCCAAGCCTTTTGAGCCATTTAATTAAGTACCACAAGTTTCCACCTTGTCCGAACATTCCATCAACTTCACAATTATGGAAATAATCACCGGACAACTAAACATTCGACTAAGCAGGGCTAAGCATAGCTAAGCATAAAATACAACAGATATAACTTTAACTCAGGCCAACACATCAAACCTATGGATAATAGGA
Source organism: Puccinellia tenuiflora (assembly GCA_012064385.1). Classification (NCBI taxonomy): domain Eukaryota; kingdom Viridiplantae; phylum Streptophyta; class Magnoliopsida; order Poales; family Poaceae; genus Puccinellia; species Puccinellia tenuiflora. The sequence goes on from QRDG01001859.1 coordinate 430,084, forward strand.
GGGAAGACATGTAATGGTTCAGGAACTATGCAATAATAGGTTACTCTATACATCGACCAAAAGTTGACATTGGAATCGAATGCAATATTATGGTGGAGAAAATACTTGTGTAAAACAATAGGATGAGAAATGCACAGAAGGTTAGGTTATCTCTTGCCTTGCTTGGTAATGTATATAAATAGGCTTCGGGGAAAACAAGATCATTGACTTGTCGATCCACAATCCATTGTCATCCTTCGGTGTCATCGATCTTTCCATCAGACTCGTTTCGATCTCGAATCGCATTCTATCGAGAAGATTCAAAACACCGGAAAGAACAGAACAATCAACACATATAGAAGTGCAATGCACAAACACATGATGACATGACATTTCAATGCATTTCAAAGGTCTTGAACATGACCACAAGTTAAATGGGTTCCCGAATACAATTGTTGCAATTAATCAGGATAAGACACATATTTAAACTTAGTGAATTAGGTTATTCCCAAAATAGGAACAGTACTAAGATGTGATGCCAACATGCATGAGGATGATGTTATCATGTAGGTATGGTCTTACTGATCATTTTGATACTTCGTTTGCATTTTTCCGATACACGGTGAATATTTGGTGAATTAAACGGTTATTCAAATTTAATACTTTTAACCATTTCGAAAATGACATCAAAGGAAAAGTTGTTGTCATGCTGTGAAATTAACATAACTAGATAGCCTTTGATTTGCTGATCATTTTGGTATATCATTTGCAAAATTTGAATCAATATTTATTAAGTTATGATTTTCCCAAATTTTAATTTGTTGAGTCGGTACTACCGGAAAACGGCCCGGTAGTACCGGACAAGTCGGTACTTCCGGCGCTACTTCCGAGCCACTTCCGGAATATGACAGGAGGTATCCAGTACCGAAAGGACTTAGGGTCGGTACTTCCGGAAAACTGCCCGGTAGTACCGGTCAAGTCGGTACTTCCGGAGCAACTTTCGAGCTACTTCCGGAATAAAACGAGAGGTTCCAGTACCGAAACAACCCACGGTTGGTACTTCCGGCTAACAGCCCGGTAGTACCAATGAAACGTTTTGACCAAGCTGAGGCCACGACCGGTGCACGCGCGCGGTGACCACCGGCAGCGACGCGCACGGACACGGCGGCGTACAACGTGTAGGGACGAGCGACTAGACGCGTTCGACGCGCGGTTGCACGGGGAGCTAAACAGGGCGGCGCCACTACCATTTGGTCGCCGGAGCGACGAGAATGACGGCGGCGGTTCTACGACAAGCTACGGCGACACCGGTGAACTAGGGACAGGGGAGGGAGATGGAGATGTCTCCTAGGACGACGCTCTCACCCTTGACGCGTGCGAGCTCGCGGCGGTGACGGAGGGGTCGGAGGAGGCGACAAGTGTGCTCGACGGAGCGTCACCATGGTCGGAGAAGAAACGGATGGCGACGGCGATTACGGGCTCCCCGGCTCAATTCCTTCGGCGTGAAGGTAGAAGGCGATGGCGCGGAGCTCGTGGTGATCTTCGATCTGCTCGGGGATGCTTCAATCGACGGCGGCGAGCTCGGCGGCCATGGCTGCTAGGGTTGCGCTCGGGAGAGAGAAACGAAAGAGAGGGGAGAGTAGGGGAGGGAGCAGGTGAGGTGAGAGAGAGCAAGGGCGTCGCGTTGGTCCTCTTATCCACCAGGTGGACACGGCAACGCGGCGCAGGGCACGACGGCATGGAGGAATGGCGGCACAGTGCTCGCACTGTGGCGACAGGGAAGAAGTTCATTTAGCAGAAACCCCCTTGACCTCATTTTCTGTTTTCCTTTTAAAACTAGCAGGAATTTAGGGATTTAAAAGAGGCACTTAAACATTTCTGAAAATTATGAAAAATTTTAGGGAGGCTCCCCATACCATAGTGAAGATCCCATATTTTTATTTTGAATTATTTGAAAAGTTTAACATGGTTTCAGAAATAGGAATTGATTTTCCCAATTTTGATTTCCTCATTTCATAAAACCACTTGGCAAGAATTAGGTTTTGACTAAAAGTTATAATTGCACTCTTGGAACTTCCTAGACAATTTGGAAGCTCAAGAATAATTCGTTTTGTCAATTTGAGCAATGCATTTGGTTTGGAGATTTGGGAAGGGTTTGTTTCCCTTTTAAATGTTTTCCAATTGTTGCTTCATTAAACTTAGCAATTTAGAATGTATGCCATGATGCAAGTGCAATACAAAAGTGAAAATTTGGCTCATATTTTAAGGTACCAAACTGGGGCTGTTACAAATCTACCCCCCTTACAAGAATCTCGTCCCGAGATTCCTAGAGTAGAAAGAGAGAGGAGGGAAACATGACAACACGTGTCTTCCACGACCTTCTTGATCACACGAAGATCTTCCTTGTGATAGAACATAAGCTAACAAGCATGACATCACTTCACACCACCCCGATGTGTAGACCGTAGAGATTTGAAGCACCGTGAGGAGAAAGGACATCTTCGGGACTCCACGCTTTTGACATACAAGATGTTTCCATAAGGTTAAAAGCTCGGGCCCTAACGTGACTGATGAATTCACGGAAAGTACGTGTGATTGATTAAAACTTCGGTTTCACATAGGAGGGAAAGATATAGCACTGATCCACATTTAGATAGAGAGATAAAACCTCATAAACGAGCTATTGCCACGATACAAGGAGCAGGAGGATCGACCGATAGACATTTAGTAACTCCGTTGTAATGTTCTCCTTGAGGTTCTTATAACAGCCCCAGTTTGGTACCCTAAAATATGGGCCAAATTTTCACTTTTTGTTTTGCAACATTGCATCATGGCATCCATTTAAATTGCTAATTTAAAATAAAGCAAGATTGGAAAGCATTAAAAGAAAAAAATCCAATCCCAAAATCTCTAACCTCAATGAAATTGTTCAAATTGGCAAAAACCAAATATTCTTGAGCTTCCATATTTGTCGACGAAGTTCCAAGAATGCATTTCACAATTATTTGGCAAGGTCAAATCCTTGCCAAACAATTAAACAAATTGGGACTTCAAATTTGAGTTAAACAATTTCTTATTTTTTAAACCAAGTTAATCTTTCCAAATTTCAAAATAAAATTATGGGGAGCTTCATTAATATATTGGGAGCCACCATGAATATTTTCATTATTTTTGAAGATGCTTAAGTACTCCAAGTAAATTCATTTTGGAATTTATCAAATTGACCATATTTAAATCCTGTGAACAAATATTGCTCAAAACAATTTATTTTGCAACACCAATTTTTGTGGAGCTTCTTCATGTCATGGGGAGGCTATATGAATTTCGACAGATTTTATAAAAATGTTTCAAGGCCTTAATTAAATCCCTAAAACCCTACTGGTTTTAAATGAAAAAGGAAAAGGGCAAAAGAATAAAAATCTGATGTGTGGACCCCTCCTGTCAGCCTCTCCCCTCTTCCTTCTTCCTCACTATGGCGCCAGTGCCGCTCGCGTGCCATGCCGCCCTGCGCCCTGCACCACGACGCCGGGACCCCTGCTGCGCTGGAGGATAAGGAGGCCGCCACGACGCACACCTGCTCCCTCGCTCGATCCTCTCACTTTTCCCCGCACACGGAAACCCTAACCATAGCTAGCGACATGACCGTGGCCTAGCTCATGCTGCCGTCACCGCGCCGCCGCATCGCCGTCAACAGGAGCTTCCCTGGAGCCAGCTGAGCACGCCATCCTCTCCGCCTAGTCGTCCTCGTCGTCGTCCCCGTGCACGGAACGGAGAAGGGAGCCGGGCATCGTCGCTGCCACCTGTTTCCTCCTTGCCCCCTGCCGCCGCGCTGTGGGCAAGATTGCCGCCATCCCCGACCTCCTCCGACCACGCCGAGCACACCCACTCGTCTAGGGTGAGCACGCCGTCCTCCGGGACATCTTCTTCTTCCTCCTCCTGCTCTGTAGCCTCGCCTTCGTGCGAGAGGCCGCTCGGCCGTCCGCCATGGCCGTGCCATGTCGAGCACGTGCGTGTCGCCGTGCGTCTTCCCCTCTATCTCCGAGCACGCACATGGCCACGGCCTCCACACCCGCAACCGTTTGCATCCAAGCACCCCACGGAGTGCCGCCAGAATGAGGTCTTCGTCGGCCGAAGTTCTCCGTCAGGTGCCGCCGCCGTCGTTAGGCGCCCGGCCTGGTGTTGGTCCGGGCCGGCCGGAGGTCGGAAGCCTCAGGTACAAGCCCGGCATGGATGCCCGGTCTGGGCCGGCCAAAGGCTGGCTGCCTCGGGTGCTTGCCCGGCCTGTGGGCCGGCCTGGCCGAGCTGAAAAATCCCTAACTTTTGAAATAATTATCCAACTTTGGTAATTAAAATATCAAAATGATCAACATGTCAAGGGCTATATGTTGAGGTCATTCTCCACTCATGGCGACAAACTTTTCCTTGATGTTATTCTTTAATTGGTTAAAGGAATTAAATTCAAATAATCATTTAATTCACCAATTATTCATTGATACTCGGAAAATCACAAACGAGGTACCAAAACGATCAGAAGAACAATACCTACCTAATCACGTAATGTTCATGCATATTTAAGCCACTTTTTAGTGATGTAATCATTTATAACCCATGTGGCCATTAAATTAAATATGGGGTTGCTTCCAAATAATTGCACTAATTATTTGGCACCCTATTTAAATTGTTAGCTAAATTGTTTATCAATACCATTGCATAAGTTTGACATGTCATCATGATTGTGCATTGCAGCTTGTCTTCATGTTATTTATTTGTTCTTCTATTATTATTGGGTATCGATAGATTCAGGAGTCGAGGATACCTCTACCTATCCCGACGATCCTTACTTCCAGGCTCGTCAACAAGGCAAGAGATAACCTAACCTTCTTGGCATATATCATCCTATTGTTTTATACAACTATTTTTATCCACCATAATATTGCATTCGATTCAAATGTCACTTTTGATCAAGTTGTAGAGTATCCTATGAATTTCATTGTCCCCTAAACCATCAGATGTTTTCCCCTCCTATGAACCATAGGTTTGATGTGTTGGCCGGAGATGATATCTATAACTGTTGTGTTATTCTTAGCTATGCCTAGCCATGCTTAGTCGAATGCTTAATTGTCTGGTGTTTAATTTCCATGATTATGATAATTGATGGAATGTTCGGACTGGTGGATGCTTGGTACTTAATTTAAAATGCTTAAAAGGCTTGGATGAGTTGCCATCGGCGATGGTGTTTTGCCGCATTCTTGCCCCTAAGTGTGAGTTCTTGTCTCTAGAACAAAGGTTTGAGCGTGCTGCCATTGGTGGGGGTATGGGCTCCTTACTAACTGAATAACTTGTGCGGGCATATCCAAGGGTCCTCTAGTTTGCTATTTCCATTTGCAGGTGCGTGTGTGGGTGGAAAAAGAAAACAATGAGTATGGTGGTGTTTAGGGTGTGGCGATGGGGGCAGGGGCTGAAATAGGCTAGATAAACTTGTCCTATCGCCACAAATGTTCCTTGGATAGTCTCATGCGAGGTAAAGGTTTAACCGCGCCCACTTGCCAACTTTCCCCGAAAGAGAGCTAATCAGGCGAGCCGGACGGTACCAATGGGTAAATTAGTACACCCCTGCAGGGTTTAATCTTTTCGAAAAGCTGTGTCCGCGGTTATGGACGCCTTGGGACCGGATTACAAGATCATAGAAAACCTTAATCTTAATTAAAATTTGGTAACTAGAGGTTGCAACTCAAAGTGTGGTAAAAGGTTCACTTCCCCGATGGTGATTCGAGGGAGTGCCTTGGTGGAGTTGAGTGATGGTTTCCGGTTACTATTGGTTCATTGAGAACCGAAGATAAAGGTTTACTATCTTATCCCCTTTCGAAAAACCTTCCGAGTAGTTGATGCCATGAGTCATGTTTTGAAAAGGAAAATTAGCTTTATTCAAATTAACTACTATACAACTTTAGAGCCTTGTCATCATTGGTCCTATATCGCCCTACTAAACTTGCGAGTACATCGTACTCAGTCTCTCTTTGTTGATTATTAATTGTTTCAGAGGAGGACGTCACCGAGCAGGCAGGTGGGTTCTTCGTTGACATCGACAAGTAGTTTGGGGTTCCCAGGTGGCAGCTTGGGACGTCGTGGAACAAGCTGGTTGGGAGTGTTATCTGTAGGCCTCTTAGGCCATATTTTGGATCTTGTTGTATTAGACAACTACCTCGCTTCCGCATGATGTACTATTGGGTCTGTGACCCCTGTTGTGTAATTTGTATCTTTCTCGCTATATGAGTTGCTCTATGAACTTTTGTGTCGTAGAGTCCGTGATGTGCAAGTTGTTCCACAAGTCTTGATCTCTGTATTATACATTGATAGCTATGCCAGTGTTTATGGCACGATCGATGTGTTGCGTCGGAGTGGTAATTCCATGCCCTTCGATTGTGTAGCATAGCCTGTGTGTTACATAGTCTCTCTGTATAATTCCAGGGTCGGGGCGCTACAAGTTGGTATCAGAGCAGGACTGCGTATAGGAAACCCTTTCAATTGGTCGATGTCGAGTCTAGTGTTCGTGAAAAATTATTTTAACCTAAAAATGAGTTGTGAAAACCATCTTAGGATTCTTTTTACTTCTTACCAAATTCACTCTATCTCTGAGTCATCTTACCTCTATTTGATTTAACGGTTCTTCTGATCGTCTGCACAATACTAATCTTTAGGATCACGGGGTTGGCTTCTACCTTTAGTTTACTGGTTAGCTTTGCTCGTCTGCCAATTCTAAAGCCCGAAGAGAGGAAGTATTGCGGATCGTCAAGACATTCATTTGCTTTAGCCCAAGATTTTGAACCGAAGGTCCCGGATTGTGCTAGGGCTCTGGTGTAATGATTCATGAGGGATGTTACCCTTGTGAGCATTATGCAATTGCAAGTCCCAGTACATGAAGCTGATCTTTAACCCAAGATCTTTTCCGTTGAACCCTGATGCTAATTGTAAAACCCTACATCAGGTTGGCCATATTTGAAGTTAGTCTTCAAACTCGAGGTTGCAGCCGTAATTGACTTGCTCAGCAATGCTCTTCTCTGTCACTAGCTTTACCTAGACTCTCTGTCAGGGAACCATCTGGATCACGACAAGATTGCTCTTAGCGAGTTTTCCATCAATGTCTGTGATTCCTCCAATAACACTCGTTCGTGAAACCCTTTTGGCTCTAGTTGTCGGAAGAGTGCTAACAAGGGCTTCTGCAATATTTTGAAATTGTTGTTAGCCCGTTCCTTACTCTAAATCTGTTGTCCGCCCTCTACCTGTCAGTTGACAGTCAAGTTTTATCGTGCATTGGGGTGTTCTGATGAGTGTTATTCTTGTGGTTCATCAAGCCATCCCACTTCGGATTGTCAGGAGAAACAAATTCCGGTACCTTGTCCATTTCTCGGACCAGGTCAAAGTATTGTAACTCGCGGAGTTAGAGATTGTCTAGTTTTTGTTCCGTTCCACCTTGGAGTGTCACACTCTTTTATATCAAGAAGTCGTGCTTAGTCTCATGACCTAATTAATGAAGTGATGCTCTTACCTTTCCTTATCCATCTACCTCTGAGCTACTCGGGCTCGAGAGTGTTGAGGATGAATATCATTGTGGTGATCGGATATTCTTAGCAATTGTTATTGTTTTGAAATCCAAAGACTTTGGTGGAACTCTTAGCATGACTGGTAATCATATCATCGAGCTGAGTTGTCTGTGTTGCCAAGTCCATTTGTTCAGGTGCACCCCTTTGGTCAACGAGTTAGAATCGTGTCGAAACTCTCAAGACCACATCTTTTTCCTTGAAAAGCAAGTTTTCCTCTCGCAACCAGTGACTTTTGACGCTGTGGATCTGCTTGAAGTTCCCCTTATCTTCCCGGAATAATCACAAGTTGGTCATGCATGTGCGGATTGTGGTTGAGATGGTAGGTTGTTACCTCCAGTTCTCTAAATACGTCACATATGCCACTGGCGGATTCGTTTTTTAGTAAGAAGAAGTTGTCAACTCTTAACCTCTTACTGGTGTTCCCAATCAGGACTCAGTTGTGCTTCCTAGCTTGAAGTTCATGCTGGTTCAAATTTTCTCTTCATAGCCGTGACCCCATGGTTTCTCCCAATCTAGCTCGTGTTCTGGAGCTTGACACCGTAGCCATGTCTTGAGAAACTAGTGACCCTACCTTTCGGTAAATTTTCACAGACTTCCCTGCAAACCTGCTAAGCCTGAAGTACCTGTACCCCTAACCAAATCTGAACCTCAAGCAGGAATGATGCTTGGTGGTTTAACAAGAGCATGACTTAGGCCTATCAGTAGCCCCGACAAGTTCGGTGTTGTGGTTCACACACCTCACCGGAAGGTCTATTCACGAAATATCTTGACGCTCTAATCAATCACACGTGCATTGTGTGATTTCATCAGTCACGTTAGGGCCCGAGCCTTTGACCTTAGGGAAACGTCTGGTATGTCGAAGGCGTGGAGTCCAGAAGATGTCCTTCCTCCTCGCGGTGCTCCAAATCTCTACTGGCTACACATCAGGGTGGTTTGAAGTGATGTCTTGGTCTTGGACAAAGATCCTGAACAAAGTGATCGGTTGTCCTATCCTCGGCTCGACCTTTGTTTGGTCAAGTCGTTCCTAGTTTCCCCAATGGCTTATGGTCTTGGGCAAAGTTCATATTTCCAACCCTTGGAGAAAACTTGTCTAACACCTTGAGCTATCTTCCGTTCTTCTTCTGTCACCTCAGCATGTCATGCTTGTTACCTTATGCTCTGCAACAAGGAAGATCATCGTGGGATCGAGAAGATTGTGAAAGTTACGTGTTGTCATGTTTCCCTCTTTCCTCTCTCCTTCTACTCTAGAATCTCGGGACGAGATTCCTGTAAGGGGGGCAGATTTGTAATAGCCCCAGTTTGGTACCCTAAAATATGGGCCAAATTTTCACTTTTGTTTTGCAACATTGCATCATGGCATCCATTTAAATTGCTAATTTAAAATATAGCAAGATTCGAAAGCAGTAAAAGAAAACAAATCCAATCCCAAAATCTCCAACCTCAATGAAATTGTTCAAATTGGAAAAAACCAAATATTCTTGAGCTTCCATATTTGTCCAGGAAGTTCCAAGAATGCATTCCATTATTATTTGGCAAGGTCAAATCCTTGCCAAACAATTAAACAAATTGGGACTTCAAATTTGAGTTAAACCAATTCTTATTTTTGAAACCAAGTTAATCTTTCCAAAATTTCAAAATAAAATTATGGGGAGCTTCATTAATATATTGGGAGCCTCCATGAATATTTTCATTATTTTTGAAGATGCTTAAGTACTCCAAGTAAATACATTTTGGAATTTATCAAATTCACCATATTTAAATCCTGTGAACAAATGTTGCTCAAAACCATTTATTTTGCAACACCAAATTTTGTGGAGCTTCTTCATGTCATGGGGAGACTATATGAATTTTGGCAGATTTTATAAAAATGTTTCAAGGCCTTAATTAAATCCCTAAAACCCTAGTGGTTTTAAATGAAAAAGGAAAAAGGCAAAAGAATAAAAATCTGACGTGTGGACCCCTCCTGTCAGCCTCTCCCCTCTTCCTTCTTCCTCACTGTGGCGCTAGTGTCGCTTGCGCGCCATGCCGCCCTGCACCCTGTACCACGACGCCGGGCCCCCTGTCACGCTGGAGGGTAAGGAGGCCCCCCCTCGCCCACCTGCTCCCTCGCTCGATCCTCTCACTTTTCCCCGCACCCAGAAACCCTAACCCTAGCTAGCGACATGACCGTGGCCTAGCTCGTGCCGCCGTCGCCGCGCCGCCGCATCGCCGTCGACAGGAGCTTCCCCGGAGCCAGCTGAGCACGCCATCCTCTCCGCCTAGTCGTCCTCGTCGTCCCCGTGCACGGAATTGGAGAAGGGAGTCGGGCATCGTCGCCGCTGTCCGTTTCCTCCTCGCCCCCTGCCGCCGCGCTGCGGGCATGATTGCCGCCATCCCCGTCCTCCTCTGACCATGCTGAGCACACCCACTTGTCTAGGGTGAGCGCGCCGTCCTCCGGGACATCTTCTTCTTCCTCCTCCTGCTCTGTAGGCTCACCTTCGTGCGAGAGGCCGCTCGGCCGTCCGCCATGGCTGTGCCATGTCAAGCACGCGCGTGTCGCCGTGCGTCTTCCCCTCTGTCTCCGAGCACGCGCACGGCTACGGCCTCCACACCCGCAACCGTTTGCACCCAAGCACCCCCACGGAGTGCCGCCAGAATAAGGTCGTCGCCGGCCGAAGTTCTCCGTCAGGTACCGCCGCCGTCGTTAGGCGCCCGGCCTGGTGTCGGTCCGGGCCGGCCGGAGGCTGGAAGCCTCAGGTACAAGCCCGGCCTGGATGCTCGGTCTGGGCCGGCCAAAGGCTGGCTACCTCGTCGCTTGCCCGGCCTGTGGGCCGGCCTGGCCGAGATGAGGCCAGCCTGCCAGTGTTTTATTTTTTTTCCTTTTTGGAGATAAAATCAAATAAAATAATTGATAACTAATTAAATATTGCTCCAAATTTAACAAATGATATATCAACTTGTTCATAAAACAATACCTACCTGTTGGTAACATTGCCATGCTATTTTTTGAGTAAAATAATTTGTCTTTATTTAGGAAATACTAAAATGGCATAAATAATACCAAATTTGAAAAATCCCTAATTGTTGAAATATTATCCAACTTTGGTAATTAAAATATGAAAATGATCAGCATGTCAAGGGCTATATGTTGAGGTCATTCTCCACTCATGGCGACAAACTTTTCTTTGATGTTATTCTTTAATTGGTTAAAGAATTAAATTCAAATAATCATTTAATTCACTAATTATTCATCGATACTCGAAAAATCACAAACGAGGTACCAAAACGATCAGAAGAACATAACCTACCTATGCCATGTTCATGCATATTTAAGCCACTTTTATTGATGTAATAATTTATAACCCATGTGGCCATTAAATTAAATATGTGGTTGCTTCCAAATAATTGCACTAATTATTTGGCACCCTATTTAAATTGTTAGCTAAATTGTTTATCGATACCATTGCATAAATTTGACATGTCATCATGATTGTGCATTGCACCTTGTCTTCATGTTATTTATTTGTTCTTCCATTATTATTGGGTATCGATAGATTCAGGAGTCGAGGATACCTCTACCTACCCCGACGATCCTTACTTCCAGGCCCGTCAACAAGGCAAGAGATAACCTGACCTTCTTGGCATATAGCATCCTATTGTTTTATAGAACTATTTTTATCCACCATAATATTGCATTCGATTCCAATGTCACTTTTGATCTAGTTGTAGAGTATCCTATGAATTGCATTGTCCCCTAAACCATCACATGTTTTCCCCTCGTATGAACCATATGTTTGATATGTTGGCCGGAGATGATATCTATAACTGTTGTGTTTTGCTTAGCTATGCCTAGCCATGCTTAGTTGAATGCTTAATTGTCCGGTGTTTAATTTCCATGATTATGATAATTGATGGAATGTTCGGACTGGTGGATGCTTGGTACTTAATTTAAAATGCTTAAAAGGCTTGGATGAGTTGACATCGGGGACGGTGTTTTGCCTCATTCTTGCCCCTAAGTGCGAGTTCTTGTCTCTAGAACCAAGGTTTGAGCGTGCTGCCATTGGTGGGGGTATGGGCTCCTTACTAACTGAATAACTTGTGCGGCCGTATCCAAGGGTCCTCTAGTTTGCTATTTCCATTTGCGGGTGTGTGTGTGGGTGGAAAAAGAAACGATGAGGATGGTGGTGTTTAGGGTGTGGCGATGGGGGCAGGGGCTAAAATAGGCTGGATAAACTTTTCCTGTCGCCACAGATGATCCTTGGATAGTCTCATGCGAGGTAAAGTTTTAACCACGCCCACTTGCTAGCTTTCCCCGGAAGAGAACTAATCAGGCGAGCCGGACATTACCAATGGGTAAATTAGTACACCCCTGCAGGGTTTAATCTTTTCAAAAAGCCGTGTCCACGGTTATGGACGCCTTGGGAACGGATTACGAGATCATAGAAAACCTTAATCTTAATTAAAATTTGGCAACTAGAGGTTGCAACTCAAAGTGTGGTAAAAGGTTCACTTCCCCGAGGATGATTCGAGGGAGTGCCTTGGTAGAGATGAGTGATGGTTTCTGGTTACTATTGGTTCATTGAGAACCAAAGATAAAGGTTTACTATCTTATCCCCTTTCGAAAAACCTTCCGTGTAGTCGATGCCGTGAGTCATGTTTTGAAAAGGAAAATTAGCTTTATGCAAATTAACTACTATACAACTTTAGAGCCTTGTCATCATTGGGCCTATATCGCCCTACTAAACTTACGAGTACGTCGTACTCAGTCTCTCTCTGTTGATTATTAATTGTTTTAGAGGAGGACGTCACCGAGCAGGCAGGTGGGTTCTTCGTTGATATCAACGAGTAGTTTGGGGTTCCCAGGTGGTAGCTTGGGACGTCGTGGAACAAGCTGGTTGGGAATGTTATCTGTAGGCCTCTTAGGCCATATTTTGGATCTTGTTGTATTAGACAACTACCTCGCTTCTGCATGATGTACTGTTGTGTCTGTGACCCCTGTTGTTTAATTTGTATCTTTCTCGCTATATGAGTTGCTATATGAACTTTTTTGTCGTAGAGTCTGTGATGTGCCAGTTGTTCCACAAGTCTTGATCTCTGTATTATACATTGATAGCTATGCCAGTTTTTATGGCACGATCGATGTGTTGCGTGGGAGCGGTAATTCCATGCCCTTCGATTGTGTAGCATAGCCTGTGGGTTACATAGCCTCTCTGTATAATTCCGGGGTCGGGGCGCTACAGTTCTATATATCACATTCAGGCTTCTGAATACCCTTCAATCGATCATCAATTGAAGGTCGTACCTCCAGATTGCGAAAGTACCATAAAGGTATCGAGTCGAGAGATTTTGTCGAAAGACCTTCCTGTAAAGTGCGTGAACCACCACATCGAACTTGTCAGGGTTACAAATAGGCCTAGGTCATACTCTTGAGAAACACCAACCATCATTTCTTCTTGAGGTTCAGATTTGGTTAGGTGTACAGATACTTCAGACTTGACATGTCCGAGGAAGGAGTTACAACAGTTAACGAGAGGTAAGGTTCTCAAGAATTGACTACAGTGTCAAGCTCCAGAACACGAGCTAGATTGTGAGTTCCATGGGGTCACGACTACGAAGAGGAAACTGAACCAGCATGAACTCAAAGCAATGAAACACAACCGAGTCCTGATTGGGAAACACTAGTAAGATGTTGAAGTTTGACAACCTTTTCTTATTCAAGAACAAATCGGCCAGTGGCTTGGTGCGCATACATGACTTATTTAGAGAACTGGAGGTAACAACCTACCATCTCAATAATAATGAACACACGCATGACCAACTTGTGATTACTCCTGGGGAGACAAAGTGAACTTCACTCAGATCCACGGCGACATCTGTCAACCATTGCACAATGACCAGAGAAGAACACTTCCAACATCCAGAACACGTACTACGTGATGACACGAGGATGGTTCTGACAAGCTTCCAATATTACTTCCAACCATCCAAAAGAATCGTTTCAAACATGGAGGGATTTAAGGACGCTATCGATGGGCTCGATAACAAGCTTATTAGGATACTCCAGGAAGATGAACTCATAGATTGCGTGAACGGGGCAAATGTATCGGTTTGAACAACGACATGGAGATAAGCGAAAAACATCAGAGTAAAACACTATCACCATAGTCCTTGGTTCTGAGTTTGATTTGACGATAGCCCAACTCAAATCAAAGATTGGGGAGAAGTAGCAGATTCCATAACGGAAGCACTATATCGCTTTCGCACGTACCATACTGGACATCCCTTTTGAGAATGAACCAATTCAGATAGAGCATTTGTCTTTCAACTCTCCAATTAGTTGCTTAAGCTCAGTCAATTAGTTCAGGGGTATCCAGCACAGTTTCTGGGAGAAGGAAGCTATTCCGAGAACCTACAAATTCACGAACCCGAATCACGGTCAGGTGACAACCCAGCAATACTTCTAGGAAGACATCCAGGATATCACGAACCACCGCATGTCACTGATTTGCGAGAGGAAACTTGCTTTTCAAGGGAAAAGATGTGGTCTTGAGAGTTTCGACACGAATCTAACTCGTTGAACAAATGGACTTGGCAGCACAGACAACTCAGCTTGATGCTCTGATTACCAATCATGCTAAGAGTGCCATCAAAGTCCTTGGATTTCAAAGCAATAACAATTGCTAAGAATATCCGATTACCACATCAATATGCACCCCCAACATTCTCAAGCCCGAGTAGCTCGGAGGTAGAGTGATAAGGAAGGGTAAGAGCATCACTTCATCAAGTACGTCATGAGACTAAGCATGACCTCTTGATATAAAAGAGTGTGACACTCCAAGGTGGAACGGAACAAAATCTAGACAAGCTCTTACTCCGCGAATCACAATCCTTTGACCTGGTCCGAGAAATGGACAAGGTACCGGAGTTTGTTTCTCCTGACATCCCGAAGTGGAATGTCTTGACGAACCACAAGAGTAACTTGCATCGGAACACACCAACGCACGTTATAACTTGACCGTCCACTAACAGACAGAGGTCGGACAACAGATTAAGAGTAAGAACAGGCTAACAACAATCCCAAGATATTGCAGAAGCCCTTGTTAGCACTCTTCCAACAACTAGTGCCGAAAGGGTTTCACGAATGAGTGTTATTGGAGGAACCACAAACATTGATGGAAAACTCACTAAGAGCAACCTTGTCGTGATCCAGGTGCTTCCCTCACAGAGAGTCTAGCTAAAGCTAGTGACAGAGAAGAGCATTGATGAGCAAATCAATTTCGGCTGCAACCTCTAGCTTGAAGACTAACTTCAAATATGGCCAACCTGATGTAGGGTTTGACAATTAACGTCAGGATTCAACGAGAGGATCTTGGGTTAAAGATCAGCTTCTTGTACTGGGACTCATGAATAGCATAATGCTCACATGGGTGACAACCTCATGAATCATTACACCAGAGTTCTAGTACAATCCAGGACCTTCGGTTCAAGATCTTGGACGAAAGCCCGAAAAGAGGAACACCCGATTAGGTGTGAAACATTTTCAAGGCTTCTGATGTTTTGCACCCAATGAAGAAGAAGATTTTTGCGAAACAACTGAGTGTACTTCGAGTTCTGAAGATGGAAGCAACCTAACCAGTAAACTAAAGGTAGAAGCCAACCCCGTGAACCTAGAGGTTAGAATTTGCAGACGAGCAGAAGAACCGTTAAATCAAATAGAGCTAAGATGTCTCCGAGATTAGAGTGAATTGGGTAAGGAGTAAAAAGAATCCTAAGAGGGTTTTCACAACTCATTTTTAGGTTATAAATAACTTTCACCAACACTAGACTCGACATCGACCAATAGAAGGGTTTCCTACAGGCAGTCCTGCTCTGATACCAATTTGTAGCGCCCCGACCCCGGAATTATACAGAGATACTATGTAACCCACAGGCCATGCTACACAATCGAAGGTTACTGGGGTTACCACTCCCAGGCTAAAACCTTTGGCAGGCGTGCTCGGAATGGATCATCGGCAATGCAACACCTCGATCATGCCATGAACACTGGCATAGCTATCAATGCATTATAGAGAGATCAAGACTGCGGAACATCTGGCACATCACAGATTGTACGACACAAGAGATCATAGTTCAACTCATATAAAGAGAAAGATAGCAAATTACACATCAGAGATCACAGACCCAACATTACATCAAGCAGAAGACAATTTAGTTGTCTAAACAACAAGATCCAAATTATGGCGTAAGAGGCCTACAATAACATAACCCAGCCAGCCTGTTCTGTGACATCCCAAAATGCCACCTGGGAACCCCAGATTACTCGTCGATGTCAACAAAGAACCCACCTTCCTGTTCGGTGACGTCCTCCTCTGAAACAAATAATAATCAACAAAACAAGGCTGAGTACAACGTACTGGCAAGGTTACTAGGGCGATATAGGCCTGATGATGATTGACTTCAAAGCGGTATAGTAGTTGTTTTGCATAAAGCTAGTTTTCCTTTTCAAAGACAATGACTCAAGGCATCGACTACTCAAAAGGTTTTTCGAAAGGGGATAAGATAGTAAACTTTTATTCGTTAGTTCAGGTTGAACCAACAGTATCCAGAAACCACCACTCATCTCCACCAAGGCACTCCCTCGAATCACCCTCGAGGAAATGAACCTTCTAACACATGTTGCCAAATTTTAATTAAGTTCAGGTTTTCTATGATCTCACAATCCATTCCCAAGTTGTCCATAACCGTGGACACGGCTTTTCAAAAAGATTAAACCCTGCAGGGGTGTACTGTTTTTAGCCATCAGTACCGTCCAGCTCGCCTGATTAGCTCTCTTCCGAGGGAAGCTGGCAAGTGGGCACAGTTAAACCTTTACCTCGCATGAGACTATCCAAGGATCATCGTTACGACAGGACAAGTTCAGTGCCTATTTCAACACCTTGCCCCCATCGCCACATCCTAAACACCACCATCCTCATCGCGCCTTCATCCACCTGCAACTCACACGCAAATGGAAAGCGCAAACTAGAGGACCCTTGGATACGCCCGGACAAGTTATTCGGTTAGTAAGGGGCCCATACCCCCACCGATGGAAGCACACTCGATCTTGGTTCAAGAGAGAATAACTCATACCTAGGCGGCAAGAATGAGACAAAACACCACCAACCCCGATGGCAACTCATCCAAGCCTTTTAAGCATTTTAATTAAGTACCACAAGTTTCCACCTTGTCCGAACATTCCATCAACTTCACAATTATGGAAATAATCACCGAACAACTAAACATTCGACTAAGCATAAAATACAACAGATATAACATTAACTCAGGCCAACACATCAAACCTATGGATAATAGGAGGGAAGACATGTAATGGTTCAGGAACTATGCAATAATAGGTTACTCTATACATCGACCAAAAGTTGACATTGGAATCGAATGCAATATTATGGTGGAGAAAATACTTGTGTAAAACAATAGGATGAGATATGCACAGAAGGTTAGGTTATCTCTTGCCTTGCTTGGCAATGTACAGAAATAGGCTTCGGGGAAAACAGGATCATTGACTTGTCGATCCACAATCCATAGTTGTCCTTCAGTGTCATCGATCTTTCCATCGGACTCGTTTCGATCTTGAATCGCGTTCTATCGAGAAGATTCAAAACACCGGCAAGAACAGAACAATCACTTGGTTGGATTTTGGGGTGAAGGATTTGACCACTTGGTGTGATCTTCCCCTTTTGCATTCGGGTTGTGCTCCCCACAGTGATTCGTGGGATTGAAGGTTGGGAGCTTGTTACTCTTGGGTCATTGGACCCTAGACGGTGGTGGTGCCGTGAAGACTTCGGCTTGTCAAGCTTCGGCACGATTTGGGAGCCCCCAATTGAGTTGTGGGTGTATGCCCGAAAAGTTGTAAGGGCTCCGGAATCTGCCCCGAAGGATTCCGATAGTGGAAGTTGAACCAAACCTTTGGGTGCGGTTCATCGGAGAATAGGGTGAGGCCTTTGTGGCATCTTGAGTAGGCCTTTTGTGGCGAGCTCACACCCCTCCAACGAGACGTACTCCCTTAACAAGGAGGAACTCGGGAATAAATCTTCGTCTCCGCGTGCCTCGGTTATTTCTATACCCGAGCTTTTACTTATGCACTTTACATTGTGATAGCCTTCGTGCTTGAAGTTTATATCTAGCTATAACCATGTTGCTTGCCTTGTTTAGCATAAGTTGTTGGTGCACTTTAGGTAAACCTAGAATTTTAGGTTGTTGGCTTGTTAATTTAAACACGTAGTTTTATTCCGCAATTATCAAGCCCCTAAATAGAAAAGGTTTTAATCGCCTATTCACCCCCCCCCCCTCTAGGCGACATCGGGACATCGTTTGTTCTTTCAATTGGTATCAGAGCCTCGTCTCTCTTGTTTGGCTTTACCGCCTAGAGAGTAAAGATGTCATCTAGAGATTTAGTACACAATTCCTTGTTTAGATTTAATGGCACAAATTTTAATATTTGGAAAACTCATATGCTTAATCACTTACGGGTCTTGGACCCCAATATTGAGCGTATCTTAGATATAGGTTTTTCTCCTCCAAAGGATTACGAAAGTATGACTTTAGAGGATGAGAAAAACTTATATCTAGATGCTCGACTTTAGAGGATGAGAAAAACTTATATCTAGATGCTCTAGCATCTAATGAGTTTTGCAAATTTGTGAGTGTTGTAGTTTTTGAGTCAATCATGCCTCTCCGGGACACTCATGAAGTATGGACAAAGCTTCAAGACAAATACGGCAAGTCCAACACTATTGAGGATGATTGCTCTCCCTCCACCTCCGGCTTGTGACGAGCTCTCGTCTTCGTCTACTTCACCAAAATGTGGTAAGCCACAAACCAATTTAATGGTGAGTAGTGATAGGCTTTGCAATATTGATAGTGAGCTCTTTTATGATGATCTTCTATCTCTATCTTGTTGCAACGCCTCATCTTTGGACTTAAACTCTTCTAGCACTATAAATGTCATACATGCTAGTGTTGATAGTCCTCGCATACCATCCAAAAATTGCTTAGACAAATCTAATGATGATATGCTTGCTTTATCTTGTTCCAATGATAAAAATGCTTGTGTTCCCTCTAACTCTTGCATAAATATTAATGTAGAGGAAACCCAATTAATTGTGGAACAAGATTTGAACTTGAGTAGTTCAAAAATTAATTATTCTTGTTCATCCACCTCTCATTGACTTATGGCTACATCTTCTTCTAGTAATGACAATGATGATAATAATGATGAAGAAGATGATATGGAAAAAGTTAATTCCCTTCTTCAAAATAAAGGTCTAATGATTCTTAAAGCCCTTCCTAGCAATAAAAGTGCCCAAGCTAACCTCTTTGAAATCATGAGCACTCTTATTGAGCATGGGGAAACTATTGAGGCCTTGCAAGCAAGCCTTGAAGAAAAGGGTAAGATCGAAAGAGATGATGCAATGGAGAAAGCATCGTTAGAAGATGCTCTTGAGGAAGAGCAAGAGACTCGTGCTTCTCTTCAGGAGAAACTAGATTCTATCGAGGAGTCTCATAATGAAATAATTGCTAAAATCATTAAAGAACATGACCATGCCATTGCTAAATATAAGGTCACGAAAAATGAAAATGCTAGATTAAATGAAGAGCTTGCTAAGATTTCTTCTTCCATCCCTAATGTCAATGATGCTTGTGCTACTAACTCAATTTCTTGTGAAGCATCTATGTCGAAGGAGAATGTTGAGCTAAGGGCTCAACTTGAGTCGCTAACTAGCAAGTATAGGAAGTTGGAAGAAAGTCATAAAAAGCTATCTAGCTCTAATGATGATCTTCTAGCATCCTATGCTTGTCTAAAGTTAGCTCATGAGGCCATCACTTCAAAGGTAACATCAAGTGAGCCTCATGTGGATATTAGCACAACTTTAATTAATAATGCTATATTGCCATGTGCTAGTCCTAGTAGTTCATCCACTAAGAATGTTGGTACTTCATGTGATGAATTACTTGCTTTGCCTTGTTGCTCTAACAATGATGCATCTACCTCCTCTAGTACTTGTGTTGTCACTAACCATGTAGAGAAGAGAGGCGAGCTCAAGGCCCAAGCCACTTCTTTGAAGAAGGGCTTGGAAAAGCGTCATGGGGAGAAGAGTGCACTCGACAACATGTTGAGTGTGCAACAATCCCCAAATGACAAGAGTGGACTTGGATTCAACTCCAACAACAAGAACAAGTCCAAGTTTGACAACAAGAAGAAGGGCCAAGTTCAAGTCAAGAATCCGGCCAAGATCACTTGCTTCAAGTGCAAGCTAGAAGGGCACCACGTTCGGGATTGCCCAATGAAGAAGAAGATGCCTCTTAGTGAGAAGCAACTAGGGAAGCGGCCTCTTGTTCAATCTCGTGCTCAACCACGAGTTGAACAAAGGCCACCTCCTAAGACGACTCAAGTTATTGCTCCTCGAGTTGAGGAGCCTATTAAGAAGAAGAAGAGTCGGTGTTGCTACCTTTGCCGTGGCAAAGGTCATTTTGCTTCTTCATGCACTAACGGTACCTCATCCAACCCTATCATAATTGATGATGTTTATTCTCTTGGGAAGGATAGAGTTGGCAATGTGTTTGCCAAATATGTGGGAGCTCAAAGTGGTGTCAAGAAAAGCACCATTTGGGTTCCCAAGCCTATTGTGACTAACCTCTTAGGACCCAACTTGGTTGGGGACCAACAAGCTTCAACTTGATCAATAGGTGATGATGGAGGACATTGGTGACTTGGCTATTTTTGAAGAATTAAGGGATCTTCATGGTTTTATCTCTCAAGCCAAGTCAATTGGATTACCACATACCAATCTCATATCCAATGCTTCCTCCGTGCGGTAACATGTATTTAACTCATATATACATTGAAAGTTGCTTGCTCCCTTGCATGTGTTAGTTTTGTTCCTAGCATGTGCTTGTATATGATATGCTCCTTTCCTACTTGTCTTGTTATTCAAGGTTGTGTATGATAGTTGTGTATCATGTATGTGTAATTTGTGGGTTGAGCTTTTTGAATCTTGTGTGGATTTCATTTGGCTCTTCGAGTTATTAATGGACTATCCCATTTTGGGGGAGTGATGTGCTTTGTGCACCTCACAAACCTAAAAATGTGTGTACATGAAGCACACCACCTAGTATTGATATTTCAATATTATCTAGTTACTATGTGGTATGTCATATTCATGAGAAATTCAATTTCTACAATGTCTATTAATTTCTCTAGTTGGTTTTATTTGCCTCTTGTTTAAAAAAATGAATTATCACATTATGGGGGAGTAATAAGCTATGTGCATATTACAATACCATAAAAATGTGAACATTTGAGGTTTGCCACTTAGATTTGATATTGTAAATTATCTAATTCCTATGTGGCATGTTTGCTCAAACAAGTTCCTTTTTCTTTTTGGTTATCCTTTGGCTCTTGTTTGCGTGAGTTTGCTTGGTGTGGTTTTTCTCTAATATGCATTTCCATATATTATGTGAGAAACCATTTGTTTCATTTTATTCTAACCATGGCTTTGCCGGTTGGTTTGAATAATTGAAACTACCAACAAACTTTAGTAAAATATGGCGTTTTAATTCCTATCTCTTGCCATATGCTTTTTGTTGTGAAGTTGGTCTTGAACATCATTCCTTTATACCACCGAGAAATATCTCTATATACTCCTTGTCCATGACAAGTGATACTAGTAAGTGTGATGGATTTTGTAGACCATCTTCGTATTGGCTCTTGCGTTGATTTGCTTTATCTATTGCCTTCCTTGCCTTTTGAATGGATCCTATTTTTCAATTGGTAGTGTTTAGTGTTGTAAAGAAAATATGGAGAGTAATGATCCCTTGTGCATGCATTTTGTATTCAAATGCAAATATCAAAGATAATGCATGAATATTGGGGGAGCATTCCTTTTTATTTAGAACACTAACCTATCAATCAATTTTTTATCCTCTCAATTGGCATTTGATTCTTTATCTTGTGTTGGTACCTTCAATTGGTATTAATTGGAATTTAATATCTCCTCCATAGATATTTGTTCAAGTTGATATTTATTGTGGGAGTCTTGATACCTTTTTGCCTTTTTAACTTTACTTGATTTCGGTCAAGTATCACCCTCTTCTTGGTATCTTTTCTCCTAGTTGATATTTTTCGTTTTAATTGGTATCTTATTTTCAATTGGTGTCTTATCGATCATTTGTTGTGTTGATTTGATTCCTTTTGATATCATACTTCATGTGTTGATGTGTTTTGGAATCAATCATTTGTTGATTTGATTTTTCCTCAATCATGTGTTGATTTGGATTTTGATATAATTTGGACAACCTTTTTGTGTCACGCCTTGGTGTGCTTTCTTCTTGGTTTACTTGGTGTTTTTGTCGAAATTGTATCTCGTTTGGTTTTTGAAAGGCTTAGTATGTATATCCTTTAACTTATATATTATGGCAGGCTTGTCTTTCTAGTTCCAATATATAGGGGATACTCCACCGAATCCTAAATCGGCTAAGATGTGCATGAAATTCAATTTCATATCTATATGCACATATTTATGTGGAGTGTTTCCTATATATTGTAGTTGATCTAACTACTATGGAACCCAATGAGTTTGGGAACCATTTTGTATTCTAATTTTGTTTTAGGTACAATGGAGATGCATTGGATGCTTGCCTCATTCATAAGGAAGGTGTTCTCACCGTGTGAGTGTCGGAGTCAAGCTTTGATGTCAAACCAACTCTCATTATCTTCCCCCTAAATCCCTCCATAGCATTAGTTGCTTTGGTTGGATTTTGGGGTGAAGGATTTGACCACTTGGTGTGATCTTCCCCTTTTGCATTTGTTGCATCGGGTTGTGCTCCCCACGGTGATTCATGGGATTGAAGGTTGGGAGCTTGTTACTCTTGGGTCATTGGACCCTAGACGGTGGTGGTGCCGTGAAGACTTCGGCTTGTGAAGCTTCGGCACGATTTGGGAGCCCCCAATTGAGTTGTAGGTGTGTGCCCCAAAAGTTGTAAGGGCTCCGGAATCCGCCCCGAAGGATTCCGATAGTGGAAGGTGAACCAAACCTTTGGGTGCGGTTCATCGGAGAATAGGGTGAGGCCTTTGTGGCATCTTGAGTAGGCCTTTTGTGGCGAGCTCACACCCTCCAACGAGACGTACTCCCTTAATAAGGAGGAACTCGGGAATAAATCCTCGTCTCCGCGTGCCTCGGTTATTTCTATATCCGAGCTTTTACTTATGCACTTTACATTGTGATAGCCTTCGTGCTTGAAGTTTATATCTAGCTATCACCTTGTTGCTTGCCTTGTTTAGCATAAGTTGTTGGTGCACTTTAGGTAAACCTAGAATTTTAGGTTGTTGGCTTGTTAATTTAAACACCTAGTTTTATTCCGCAATTATCAAGCCCCTAAATAGAAAAAGTTTTAATCGCCTATTCGCCCCCCCCCCCCTCTAGGCGACATCGGGACATCAACGACAATGGATATCGAGGAAACAATGGTAATGGAGGACCCGGCAACCATGGCGCAGGAGCCGGTCATAATCCCAACTTACAGCAAGGAGGAGGTAACCAGCAGGGCGGGTTACAGCAGAACCCGAAGCAGCTTCATGATGGCCAAGGGCAGTACTATGTCACAACTCGACCACAGAACCCGAGTCAGGGTAGTTATCATGTTTTCACAACAAGCACGTCCAAACGTGCCAGGAAGTTGAAAGTTCGAGCTATTAATGCAGTGGAACCAGCAGTCCCACAGTGGCTCAAGTGGTCTGTAACATCCCAAGATTTTCAAATTTTTTGAAAATTCACAAAGATCAAAAACTTTTTGAAAAAAAATATATATATATTTTTGTGTTTTGAAATTTTCAAAACAAGCATGGCATTCATGTTTTCATTGCATTTGTGCATTTGTGCTCCTGGTTTTAAAAAGTTTTCAAAAGAAATAAAACTTTTTTCTTTTTGCAAATTAGGGAAATAACAAATATTACCTTTTAAATGCCCAGGGGTATTTTTGGTAAACTAATTTGTGTAAAAATAATAAAAATGAGTTTATCATGGATTATACCACATGATGCCACTCAAATTATTTTCCTGGATTTTATTTGAATTCAAAAGATTTTATAAAGGCCTACTTGTTATTTTATCATAAAGGAGTCAATTCTGCAAATTTTCCATAATTGATTTTTTTATTTAAAATAAAATATTATGAAAAAAAAAGGTTTCAAAGTATTTAAAAGGATTAATTTGATTTTACAAAATTTATGAAATTGGTTTGAACCAATTTGAAATAGTATTTTAAAAGATATGATGTTTTCTATTTTTGGAAATAGGAAAAAGGTTTGGTCAAAAAAAATATGGGAAAGGGGCTAGCCCAAGCCAACCGACCAAGCAGGCCCATCAACGTCCCCGGCACCAGCCCAGCAAGCAGCCGTAGCCTGTTACACTCTCCCTCTCTCTGCCAGCCGGGACCCACCTGTCAGGGTCAACAGCCACGACCGCGTCGCCCTCCTTCTTCCCCTTTTCACGCGCCCGCGATGGCAACCTCCGGCCGGCGTTGACCCTCATCAAATCGGGCGTTTAAGGCCGCGATTGACTCCCCCGTGTGCACCTATAAAACCCCCTCCTTCCCCGTCGTCGTTTGCCCCAAACCCTAGCCCCTAAGACGCCCCCAGGCTGAAGAAATTCTTCGTCGGAGTCCGCTCGGCCGCCGCCGGGTTTTCTCCATTTCCGGCGACAACAAGGGTTCCCGCCGCCTCCTTCTGGCCTCAAGACCTCTCCCTCACCGTGGCGCACCCGTATGACACCCTCGTTGTTTTTCTATCGCAGTGAATCGACGCGCATATCCTCGACCGAGGCTCACCGACGTCCGCCTCCGCTCCGGCCACGCCTCCTCGCTGCGCCCGGACGAAATCGAGCACGCCGCCTGCGCCATCAACTCCGCCGTGTCCTTCTGTACACCGTCGTGGCCTTTCCCGAGCCCAATCACCACCGGAGCTCTCTTGCCCTCGACGCCCGAGCCGTCGGCACCGCGCCCCGGCCTTCTCCGGCGACCACAGCGCCACCACGGTAAAACCCTAGCCTCTGAGCCCTTGGATCTGAAATCAACGGCCTAGATTAGATCTAGTTAAGTGAATCGGTACGCACCCGTGGCAGCCCAGTCAGCACCCCTGGCCAATCAGAAGCTGCCATGTCAGATCCAGTCAGCGCCAGCGTGGAGAAAGAATTTCTGGTTTTGTTTTAATCTGTCTGTTTTGCAGAAAAGCCCCTGCAAGTTAGATCTGTCATATCTTTTTATTGGTTTGGCCAAATTCAAATATTTTTATATATTTGGAATCCTTAGAACATGTAGAATCTTTCTGACGTTTTATTTTTCTGTTTTGACAAGTTTAAATTTATTCAAATTTCAAATGTGATATTTGAGTAAATTTGTCATAACTTTAGTTTAAAAATAGATTTTTGAGTGAATCCAATTGTGTTAGCTTTGTTTAGATGCCCCCTGTCCATTAGACCAGTCCCATATTTTTTATAATGTATTTTATGTGATAGAAGTATTAAATCTTATGTTATTTCCCTTTTTGGGAATTGTTTTGTGTTGTTATTATATTAAGAATTGTTTTAAATGCATTTTGACTTCATGCATGTTTCTAAAAACCAGAAAACAATATTTAGTATTTTACTTGTGATTTTAAATGCATTTCATGCATACATATTTTGATGTATTGTCATTATTGTTTTGTGTGCTTATGTGTGGCTTGATTTATTTTTATTAGACTATTCGGAGAGACCCGGGAATTCTAGTAGTTGTTGCTCCTGCTCTACCTGTTGCCAAGGCAAGTGATGCTCACTGCATAATTTCTCCTAAGTATTTTGTCTATGCATGAGTAGCTATTTTTGAGTAGTATGCATGATAAAGAGTACCACTACTATGATATGCTATGCTATGAAATCCCAAAGTAGTGTAGCCACCCCTCTTATACCATGTTGTTGTAGTAGCCTTTAACTTAGTAGAATTGCTTAGCCTTGCAAAGATGTTGTCTTGGTAAATGTTTTGAAAAATAACTAAGTTAAATAACTACCTGGGTGTGTGGTTGGTTTAAGCATTTCCCCAGTTTTGGGAGTATAAAGTTGCTAGAAGAGGTTGATTTTCCAGTTTTGGAGTATGGATCACACTGCCGACAACCACTCAGGATCAAAGAGATTTGAAGTTGCTCCAAGTTTAGATTGCTTCCCGTGCAACCACTTGATAGATGGCCCCTATCTTGACTAAGTAGGGACTATTCCCAAAAGTCTCGTCTCAATCTTCTCCTTTCCTTTTCACTACATGAGGATCAAGGACAGAATGGGTTGATTGAGTCTTGTGGTGAAAGTGCACAACCTCTCGAGAGTGTCAAACTATGATCATAGCCGTGTCCCCGGTTACGGACAATTCTGAGCAGCTGGACAAGGAAGACAACCGAAGAATCTCATCATGCCAACTTCTTAAATAAAATTTGTTAGTGAACAACATTGTGACTCACCGGAGTTTACCGTGTGTAGTCGCCCGACACACATGGAGTTTACCATGTGCTGTCAAGGTATCATTGGAGTTTACCAGTGTACATCTTAATTAAAGTCATGTGACACACTGGAGTTTACCAAGTGTTGTCACGGGTATGCTGGAGTTTCCCAGTGTTACCACTTTTTGAGTCAAAATGTTTATATAGGATAAAACTTGCTTTACGCAAAGAGCCTTCAAAACTCCACCAGCCAGATATGCATATAGTGGATAGAAGTTTTCCTCTATGAGTCCACAAGTATCACTTGCCAGATCCATACAAATGGTTCTGACCAATTTTTGGCTGCAACGCTTTTACTATTGCAGGTTGTCCCGACGATAAGTGAGGAATCGATTAAGGGTTTCGAGTCTTCAACCAACATGCTCGCCTGTGGCTGCATCAAGATGATGAGGACTCCATGCTTTATGTTATTATTTCCGCTGCAACTCTTTCAAGCTAGCTTCAAGCTATGCACCTTGTAATGAATATTTATAAATTCTGGATCATTCGTGTAATAAATTGATACAATGTTATGGTATTCATCGTAAACTGTGTGTGCTAGCGATTCGATCCAGGGACTAGCACTATACACAGGGATCTTGCCTGTTTTTAAGTGCAGGTCCGCTACAGATGGTATCAGAGCACTGTGTTGCCTGTAGGTTCGAAACCCTAGGTTAGGATTAAAACTAGGAAAGGACCTAGAATGGAAAATATATTTTATTCAATCTCGTTAAAAAGAAAATATTTTCAAGTTATCGTTTCTCATACTCTCATCTCTTATTCACTTTCTAGGAATTTTTTTCCTTCTTTAATATGACCCATTTGATGGATACAACTCTGGTGGTAGAAGAACAAAGGAGACGAAGACAAGACAGATGAAGTTTACAATTTCATCAAATCAGTACATAGTCTTCACCATGATGCACAACGATGAAGGTCAAAGAAGGACTTGAAGAAATTCAAGAAGAGATAGATGAGACCACCACTGTAGTTATTTTGTTAGGACATCGCATAACGTGATAGGTGTATTGAACATATCAATTTAGTTGGTATGGCAATACTAGGTTGTTTGTTGTGTTAGAACCAGATTGTTTGATGTTTGTTAGATGTTGTTTGTAAGATGAATTGCCTTGATCTGTTTGTATGGGTAGGAATATTTCTCCTAGATCTGTCTATCTTTTGCTCATCTATGCTAAAACCCACAGATGCCTCCTCGACGTGATCCCGAAAACAACAACAACACTGAGGCCATGATGCAACAGATGATGGCAGCCCAGACACAACTGATGCAGATGATGACGCAATTTCTAAATAACCAGAATGCACCACCACCACCTCCTCCTCCTCCTCCCCAGGTGGACAGGCTTGAAAGATTTCTGAAGCTAAGACCTACCAAGTTCTCGAATGCAACTGAGCCAATTGTGGCTGATGATTGGCTGCGTTCAGTAAACAAGGACCTGGTGACATGTGAGTGCACCGAGCCTGAGAAAGTAAGATTTACCGCTTATCTGTTGGAAGGACCAGCGGCACAATGGTGGGATACATTCCAAATCACCCATACTGTGGAACATTTGACTTGGGAAGAATTCAAGGAAGGCTTTCGCAATGCCCATATCTCTTCTGGCATTATGAACTTGAAGAAGGAGGAATTCCGAAACCTGAAGCAGGGTACCAGGACGCTTAAGGAATACATGGATGACTTCTACTCATTGTCTCGTTATGCTCCTGAAGACATTGACACTGATGGCAAGAGGAAGGAAAAATTCCTCAAAGGACTATGTGACGAGCTGAAAATTCCTTTGACAGTCGCATACGCCCCGAACTATCAGGCCCTCCTGGATCAAGCAATAACACTGGAGGATAACATCAAGAAAGCAGAAAATAGAAAGAGAAAGTATAGTGACAACAAGTACAACTCGAGATCTGCACCAAAGAAGTCCAACTATCATGGTGGGAATGGCCACAACCATCATGGTCATACTCATAATGGTGGAAGCAATGGAAATAATAGAGAATACCAGAACAATGATCACAATGGTTACAACAATGGGAACCACAATGGTCAGAATAATCATCACCACGCCGGAAAGAAAGATCTTAGTCAGATACAATGCTACAAGTGCAAGAATATGGGACATTATATAAGCAACTGCCCTGAATGGAGAACAGAAGCAGCTCCCAAGGCAAATCCTGTTGAGAAGGGACATGTGAACCATGTCCATATGGAAAGAGCATTCAATGAACCTGGTATGATGAATGGTACATTCCTAACAAAGCATCCAGTTTGAGATTAATATTCTAGACTACCAACAAAAATTTCTTTTAAGGGTGGTAGCCCACCTAGTTGACAAGACCCAGAGTTTGCAAACCCATTCTCTCTAGCCTCTTCGAATCTCGGGACGAGATTCCTTTTAAGGGTGGTAGTATGTAACATCCCAAGATTTTCAAATTTTTGAAAATTCACAAAGATCAAAAACTTTTTGAAAAAAAAATATATATATATTTTTGTGTTTTGAAATTTTCAAAACAAGCATGGCATTCATGTTTTCATTGCATTTGTGCATTTGTGCTCCTGGTTTTAAAAAGTTTTCAAAAGAAATAAAACTTTATTTCTTTTTGCAAATTAGGGAAATAACAAATATTACCATTTAAATGCCCAGGGGTATTTTTGGTAAACTAATTTGTGTAAAAATAATAAAAATGAGTTTATCATGGATTATACCACATGATACCACTCAAATTATTTTCCTGGATTTTATTTGAATTCAAAAGATTTTATAAAAGCCTACTTGTTATTTTATCATAAAGGAGTCAATTCTGCAAATTTTCCATAATTGATTTTTTTATTTAAAATAAAATATTATGAAAAAAAGGTTTCAAAGTATTTAAAAGGATTAATTTGATTTTACAAAATTTATGAAATTGGTTTGAACCAATTTGAAATAGTATTTTAAAAGATATGATGTTTTCTATTTTTGGAAATAGGAAAAAGGTTTGGTCAAAAAAATATGGGAAAGGGGCCAGCCCAAGCCAACCGACCAAGCAGGCCCATCAACGTCCCCGGCACCAGCCCAGCAAGCAGCCGCAGCCTGTTACACTCTCCCTCTCTCTGCCAGCCGGGACCCACCTGTCAGGGTCAACAGCCACGACCGCGTCGCCCTCCTTCTTCCCCTTTTCACGCGCCCGCGATGGCAACCTCCGGCCGGCGTTGACCCTCATCAAATCGGGCGTTTAAGGCCGCGATTGACTCCCCCGTGTGCACCTATAAAACCCCCTCCTTCCCCGTCGTCGTTTGCCCCAAACCCTAGCCCCTAAGACGCCCCCAGGCTGAAGAAATTCTTCGTCGGAGTCCGCTCGGCCGCCGCCGGGTTTTCTCCATTTCCGGCGACAACAAGGGTTCCCGCCGCCTCCTTCTGGCCTCAAGACCTCTCCCTCACCGTGGCGCACCCGTATGACACCCTCGTTGTTTTTCTCTCGCAGTGAATCGACGCGCATATCCTCGACCGAGGCTCACCGACGTCCGCCTCCGCTCCGGCCACGCCTCCTCGCTGCGCCCGGACGAAATCGAGCACGCCGCCTGCGCCATCAACTCCGCCGTGTCCTTCTGTACACCGTCGTGGCCTTTCCCGAGCCCAATCACCACCGGAGCTCTCTTGCCCTCGACGCCCGAGCCGTCGGCACCGCGCCCCGGCCTTCTCCGGCGACCACAGCGCCACCACGGTAAAACCCTAGCCTCTGAGCCCTTGGATCTGAAATCAACGGCCTAGATTAGATCTAGTTAAGTGAATCGGTACGCACCCGTGGCAGCCCAGTCAGCACCCCTGGCCAATCAGAAGCTGCCATGTCAGATCCAGTCAGCGCCAGCGTGGAGAAAGAATTTCTGGTTTTGTTTTAATCTGTCTGTTTTGCAGAAAAGCCCCTGCAAGTTAGATCTGTCATATCTTTTTATTGGTTTGGCCAAATTCAAATATTTTTATATATTTGGAATCCTTAGAACATGTAGAATCTTTCATGACGTTTTAGTTTTCTGTTTTGACAAGTTTAAATTTATTCAAATTTCAAATGTGATATTTGAGTAAATTTGTCATAACTTTAGTTTAAAAATAGATTTTTGAGTGAATCCAATTGTGTTAGCTTTGTTTAGATGCCCCCTGTCCATTAGACCAGTCCCATATTTTTTATAATGTATTTTATGTGATAGAAGTATTAAATCTTATGTTATTTCCCTTTTTGGGAATTGTTTTGTGTTGTTATTATATTAAGAATTGTTTTAAATGCATTTTGACTTCATGCATGTTTCTAAAAACCAGAAAACAATATTTAGTATTTTACTTGTGATTTTAAATGCATTTCATGCATACATATTTTGATGTATTGTCATTATTGTTTTGTGTGCTTATGTGTGGCTTGATTTATTTTTATTAGACTATTCGGAGAGACCCGGGAATTCTAGTAGTTGTTGCTCCTGCTCTACCTGTTGCCAAGGCAAGTGATGCTCACTGCATAATTTCTCCTAAGTATTTTGTCTATGCATGAGTAGCTATTTTTGAGTAGTATGCATGATAAGAGTACCACTACTATGATATGCTATGCTATGAAATCCCAAAGTAGTATAGTCACCCCTCTTATACCATGTTGTTGTAGTAGCCTTTAACTTAGTAGAATTGCTTAGCCTTGCAAAGATAGTTGTTTTGGTAATGTTTTGAAAAATAACTAAGTTAAAGAACTACCTGGGTGTGTGGTTGGTTTAAGCATTTCCCCAGTTTTGGGAGTATAAAGTTGCTAGAAGAGGTTGATTTTCCAGTTTTGGAGTATGGATCACACTGCCGACAACCACTCAGGATCAAAGAGATTTGAAGTTGCTCCAAGTTTAGATTGCTTCCCGTGCAACCACTTGATAGATGGCCCCTATCTTGACTAAGTAGGGACTATTCCCAAAAGTCTCGTCTCAATCTTCTCCTTTCCTTTTCACTACATGAGGATCAAGGACAGAATGGGTTGATTGAGTCTTGTGGTGAAAGTGCACAACCTCTCGAGAGTGTCAAACTATGATCATAGCCGTGTCCCCGGTTACGGACAATTCTGAGCAGCTGGACAAGGAACACAACGAAGAATCTCATCATGCCAACTTCTTAATAAAATTTGTTAGTGAACAACATTTGTGACTCACCGGAGTTTACCGTGTGTAGTCGCCCGACACACATGGAGTTTACCATGTGCTGTCAAGGTATCATTGGAGTTTACCAGTGTACATCTTAATTAAAGTCATGTGACACACTGGAGTTTACCAAGTGTTGTCACGGGTATGCTGGAGTTTCCCAGTGTTACCACTTTTTGAGTCAAAATGTTTATATAGGATAAAACTTGCTTTACGCAAAGAGCCTTCAAAACTCCACCAGCCAGATATGCATATAGTGGATAGAAGTTTTCCTCTATGAGTCCACAAGTATCACTTGCCAGATCCATACAAATGGTTCTGACCAATTTTTGGCTGCAACGCTTTTACTATTGCAGGTTGTCCCGACGATAAGTGAGGAATCGATTAAGGGTTTCGAGTCTTCAACCAACATGCTCGCCTGTGGCTGCATCAAGATGATGAAGACTCCATGCTTTATGTTATTATTTCCGCTGCAACTCTTTCAAGCTAGCTTCAAGCTATGCACCTTGTAATGAATATTTATAAATTATGGATCATTCGTGTAATAAATTGATACAATGTTATGGTATTCATCGTAAACTGTGTGTGCTAGCGATTCGATCCAGGGACTAGCACTATACACAGGGATCTTGCCTATTTTTAAGTGCAGGTCCGCTACATGGTCAGAGAGGGTCGTCACATGGAGTAGAGCAGATCATCCACCAAGAGTCGATGACCCAGGGCTCCTAGCTTTAGTGGTAGCACCTCAAGTTGGGGGCTACACATTAAACAAGGTGCTCATGGATGGTGGAAGCAGTGTCAACATCTTATACTATGACACATTCAAGAGGACGAAATTGCAAGATAGGCAGTTGATACCAACTGAGACAGTTTTTCGTGAGATAGTACCAGGGAAGTCGGCAAAACCCATTGGTAAGATCTATCTTGAGGTTGCTTTTGGCACAATGGAAAATTTCCGTTCAGAGATTATGCCCTTTGAGGTAGTTGATCTTAAGACTCCATACCATGCTCTTTTTGGTCGACCAGCATACTTTAAATTTATGGCCAGACCGTGTTATGTTTACTTGAAGCTTAAGATGCCAGGTCCAGCAGGAGTCATTACAGTTAATGGCAGCAGACAAATGGCATTGGAATGTGAACAGGGAGATGCAGCTATGGCTGAAACAGCTTGTGCTCAGGAGGAGCTAAAATTTTACAAGGCAAACATGGACCCGGAGGACAACTCAGTCCTCAAGAAGCCGGCCACAGAGGAGAAGATGAAATTCAAGTCAGCTCAAGACACAAAGCAAGTTGATTTCACCCCTGGTGATTCTTCCAAGCAGTTCACCATTGGGGCGCACCTCTCTGATAAATAGGAAAGCGCGCTCATCGAGTTCATCCGTGAGAACCGGGACGTCTTTGCATGGAAGCCATCTGACATGCCAGGTGTCCCGAGAGAACTCGCCGAGCACAGCTTACATGTTAACCCTAATGCAAGACCTGTAAAACAGGGGCTTCGCAAGTTTCATGATGACAGAAGAAAAGCCATTGAGAAGAGGTGGCTCGGCTCCTTGCAGCTGAGTTCACCAAGTAAGTTTTTCACCCAGAGTGGGTAGCCAATCCAGTACTAGTACCAAATAAAACAGGAGAGCTACGTATGTGCATCGACTTCACGGGTCTCAACCAGCACTGCCCCAAGGATCCGTTTGCTTTACCTCGTATAGACCAGATCATTGACTCCACAGCTGGATCAGTGTTACTTTGTTTCTTGGATGCCTACTCAGGGTACCACCAGATCAGACTCAAGATAGAGGATGAGCTGAAGACATCTTTCATTACGCCCTTTGGAGCATTTTGCTATACGACAATGCCCTTTGGACTCAAGAATGCAGGAGCTACATACCAGAGGTGTATCCAGAACTGTTTCAAGAAACAGATTGGACAGAATATTCACGCTTATGTGGACGATGTAGTCATCAAGTCTCAGAAAGCTGACTCTTTGATAGCAGACCTGACAGAAACCTTTGATAACCTGCGCAAGTACAAGATGAAGCTCAACCCAGCCAAGTGTGTGTTTTGGAGTCCCTGCAGGAAAACTCCTCGGCTTCATTGTTTCAGAGGGAGGCATTGAAGCAAACCCAGAGAAAATCAAGGCTATTCACAACTTGCAGAGACCGACTTGTCTAAAAGATGTTCAGAAACTCGCTGGTTGTGTAGCAGCTCTAAGCAGATTCATCTCAAGACTCGGAGAGAAGGCGGGTCCTCTCTACCGACTCCTGAAGAAATCAGACAAATTCTTATGGGATAAAGAAGCCGACGATGCTTTTGAGGGCTTGAAGAAAACCCTATCATCAGCACCAGTACTTGCAGCTCCCACAGATAAGGAGCACATGCTATTATACGTAGTTGTCAATGAAAGAGTTGTTAGCGCGGTAGTAGTGGTGGAACGTACAGAGGAAGGAAAAGAGTATCCAGTACAGAGGCCTATTTACTATATCAGTGAAATCCTTACAGATTCAAAGCAAAGGTACCCTCAATGGCAGAAGCTAGTTTATGGAGTTTTTCTTGCAAGTAGGAAGCTTAAGCACTATTTCCAAGAGCATCCAATAAAAGTGGTGAGCTCAGCACCACTAGCTGATATCATACGCAACAGAGATGCAACAGGGCGAGTTGCCAAGTGGGCAATTGAATTGGTTCCTTATCATATCACATATGAGCCTAGGACAGCCATTAAGTCTCAGGCTTTGGTCGACTTCGTCAATGACTGGACTGACTTTACATCCTCACCAAATTCACCCTGCACCAAATATTGGACAACGCACTTCGACAGGTCTAGACAGCTAGAAGGCCCAGGAGCCGG
This sequence comes from Puccinellia tenuiflora, assembly GCA_012064385.1. Classification (NCBI taxonomy): domain Eukaryota; kingdom Viridiplantae; phylum Streptophyta; class Magnoliopsida; order Poales; family Poaceae; genus Puccinellia; species Puccinellia tenuiflora. The sequence goes on from QRDG01001859.1 coordinate 464,196, forward strand.
CGTGGTTTTAACTTCACCTAAAGGAGATAAGTTGGCATATGTCCTTCAATTGCATTTTGATTGCACAAACAACATGGCAGAGTATGAGGCGTTGCTACATGGACTCCGTTTGGCTAAGGAGATGAACATCAAGCGCATCAGGTGCTTCGGGGACTCAGATCTCGTGGCACAGCAAGTATCTGGAACCTGGGACTCGAAGGATGCAAATATGGCGGCTTACAGAAGAGCAGTCGAACAGATAGCCGGGTTCTTTTCTGGTTATCAAGTGGAGCATATTGACAGACGAAAGAACGAGGCCGCCGATGCGTTATCACGACTCGGCTCTCGTCGGGAGAAAGTGCCTCCCAACGTGTTCGTGGATGAACTCCATCATCCGTCAGTCAAGTTACCTTCAGAAGAGGAGTTAGCCTTCCCAGACCCAGAGTCAGCACTTGTGGCAGCAGTACGGGCAATCCCAGCATGGACAGAGCCCTACCTTGCATATCTCCTCCGAGGTGAACTGCCAGAGGAGGAAGTCAAACAGAGACAACTCATCAGACGGTGCAAGTCCTACACAGTCATTGATGGCGAGTTGTATAGAAGAAGTACCACTGGAGTCTACCAGAGATGTGTGTCTCCAGAAGAAGGCAGGCAAATCTTGCAAGAAATTCACGCAGGTGATTGTGGTCATCATGCATCCACTAGATCCTTGGTGTCAAAAGCCTTCAGACACGGGTTCTTTTGGTTGACAGCACATTTGGATGCAGAAAAGATAGTACGAGTTTGTGATGGATGCCAAAGGTACGCAAGGCAAGACCACGTGCCAGCCCAAGAACTCAGAACTATTCCTATCACTTGGCCGTTTGTAGTTTGGGGGCTCGACATGGTGGGTCCTTTCTCAAAATCGACTTGTCAGAAGACCCACCTGCTAGTAGTCGTTGACAAATTCACCAAGTGGGTAGAAGTCGAACCCGTAAGCCGAGTCGACGGAGCATCAGCAGTGAGGTTCTTCAAGAAGATAGCCACACGCTTTGGATATCCTCACAGCATCATTACAGATAATGGGACCAACTTGTCAGTTGGAGAGATGGCCAAGTTCTGTGGCGAAAACAACATCAGACTCGACCTAGCCTCAGTGGCACACCCACAGTCCAATGGACAAGCAGAGAGGGCAAATCAAGAGTTGCTCAAGGGAATAAAACCCAGGCTTCGAGTCCCCATGTTGAGAGCTGCTGGGTGTTGGGTTGAGGAGCTGGCAACAGTGCTTTGGAGTATAAGGACGACTCCTAACAGATCTACTAGCTTTACACCGTTCTTCATGGTATATGGAGCAGAAGCCGTCCTACCTAGCGACTTGCTGCATGACTCGCCACGAGTCGCCAATTACGTCGAGACAGAGAATGAGCTCGCTCGTCAGGACTCGGTAGACGCACTCGAAGAAGCAAGGGAGTTAGCCCTTGAGAGATCAGCAGTTTATCAGCAGGACTTGCGGCGATATCATGCTCGTCGAATCAAGACTCGGACTTTCCAAGAGGGTGACTTAGTGCTTCGCCTAGTCCAAAACAAGGAAGGGATGCACAAGTTATCTCCACCATGGGAAGGACCGTTCGTCATAAGCAAGAACTTGCACAATGGGTCGTACTATCTAATGGATGTACGAGAGCCGGCAAGTGCAAGTAAAGGAGCTGACACAGCTCATACGCTAGATCCCTATGCAGAGGCAAAGAGGCCATGGAACATAGCTCAGTTACGTCCCTACTATAGCTAAATTGTAATAGTTTTATGAGTTGAAAGGCAAAGAGCCCAGTGAGCCATGCCTAAATGTAATCAAATTGTTATGATCAAAGGAAATAAAGCCGGCTTCTCTGAATATGAGTTCCTTAGTCGAGTCACCCAGTGAGTGCGCTTTATTCTATATTTGATCTTTTGGTTCTTGGGGGCTTGCTTTTCAGAGAAAAAAGTCAGGCTTAGACCCTTGAACCTGGCTCAGTAGCCGAACTTTTCCTAATTTTCTCGCTGGTAAGTTAGATGCAGCCTGCACAATATGAATAATCTACAGGCATGACTTGTCTCTGACTCTTATGAATCCTAAAGGACATAAGAAGTTGGGAGCCTGTCAGCACAAACTGTAAGAGAAGTCATGCAGGGCCTACTTATTCATCAGCGAATAATTAGATGGGTTATAAGAACCAAACAGTGACTTGCATAGATAAGACATATCAATGTCACAGTGGAACAAGCAAGTCATTACAAGCCGATTGGCACAATTTCAGAACAACTAGTTCAAAAAACCAAAAGGTTTACACCAGCAGTGCAGTATTACAAAGTTTAAAAATCATCAAGAGAATGATCAATCTCAGGAGTCGACTTCTTGGCTGGAGCTGAGGAGTCCTTCTTGACAGGAGACTTCTCCTTCGCCTGTGCAATAGAGTCATGAGCTTGCTTCACAGAAGGCTTGGTAGCAACTTTCTTCGTTTGAAAACCGGTACCTCGTGGGCTCCTCATATGTTGAGCTAGCTCTTCTTCTTGAGCCCAGGAATCCCCAGTAGTAGCTCTTGAAGGAGTGGGCGTAGCAGGAGTCTTGAGCACAGGTTCGGCACCAGCTGGGTTACCCAGAACAGGAGCCGCCGGTGTGGAAGAACTCGACACAGTAGAAGAAGAGCCGCCTGCTGTTGCCTGTGAGGGGCGACCAAAGTTTACAACTGCAGGAGTCTCTGGGGAAACCCTCTTGTTCTCCAAGCCATAGTGATGAACCCATACCTCAGGGTCCATCTTGTTGGCAATCTCACATGCATAAGGACGTACCAGCTTCTCCTCAGCCTTGAAGCCGTCCGGAGTAAAGGGTTTGCCATCTTCATGTTGTTCCGTCTTCCCCATAGTGAGCAAAGCTGGCTCTATGATAGTGGGGTAGTAGCTGTGGGCCAGAGCAAGGATCCTGATGGAGGCTCTCCTCAAGGAGGACTGCTTCCAAAGGCGCATATAGCCTGGTGCTCATGAAAGCTCATCTACCAGGCACTCAGGTTCCTTGGGGCACTTGCCTTTAGCATTTAAGTACTTTACCACAGCACGGACTCCCTCTTGTAGCCCATGACAATGGTCCAGCATCTCATGCAATTGCTTGCTAACGGGCAACTTGAGCTTGGGGGAGTCAGGCCCTGCAGAAAGAAATCAGTAAGTATAAGTTGAGAAGTGCTTCAAAACAGTGCAAAGAAGGAGTTGGTAAAGATATAAACTTACCAAAGATGTGTTGACACATGGCTCCAATGCCTTTACGGCAGGTGTCATATACTGCTTTTAGCTCATTATGAGCTTTCAGGGCAGTTTTCTTGGCTACCGCCGACTCTTTATTCACCTGCTCCAGCTAAGCAGATACAATTTTCAGATCTTTTTCCAGTTGAAGGGAGTGCTCCCTTTCAGATTGAGCAGACCTGGCACTAGCAGCTGCCTGGTCCTCCAGCTCCTTCATGTCTCTCTTCATCTTGGAGATAAGATTCTGCAAATACAAGTCAGAATTTACAAGTCAGGACTCACCAGTCAGAATTCACAAGTCAGATATACAACTCATGAGCTCCAAGTCGTCACAAGTTAACAACTTGGCGCTTAGGGGCTACTCAGGAGTCAGATTTTTTCTCCAGATGCAACATTCACAAGTCCTAGTCAACAAGTCAGCAGCTCCAAGTCGTCACAAGTTAACAACTCAGCGCTTGGGGGCTACTCGCAGAACAAAATTTTTTCTACAAGATAAGTATTAGTTATTTACATCCATTTGCAGCTCCAAGTTGTCACAGGCTGACAACCCGGCGCTTAGGGGCTACTCGTGGAAAACTTTTTAATTACTCTACCTAAGAGTCATCAAGTTAAAGCCCCGAGTCTTAGAAAAGCTAAGGACTCAGTGCTTGGGGGATACAATGTGCAAGTTTTTCTACACAGCAATTGAGTTAAAGTTCAGAGTAAAGCACCTATCTTAGTCACAAGTCACCATAGACAAGGTGCTTGGGGGCTACTGCAATAGGAGGCTACCAGAAAACATAAAGATTACAAGTTAGAAAGCTTACTTCATGGATGAGTCGAAGAGATCTAATGGCAAGTTGCTCATCATCCTTCAATCTGGCTGCTTGATCATTCAGTTCAACGGCCTCTATCCAAGCCTCAGAAAAGGACTTGTTGTCAGCCACTCGAAGTCGGCTGTAATCGATGGAGGACTTGGTCGGCTCGTTGAGTTGGGCTGTAGAAGCCGTCTGATGAGGAGCTGGGGAAGGTTGAGGAATGGCTGTAGGAGTCTCAGTACCAGAAGAGGACTGGACCAGCAATGGAGTTTCCCCCGAGTCCTTGGAAGGGACTCGGGGACAGTGGGAGCAGTTGTAGTGTTAACACCTGCAGATGCAGGTGTGGGAGGAGCCGTCCTTGTGCTTGTCATTTGAGAAGCCGAAGGAGGGATAGATCCACGAGCTGATGTAACATCAGCCATGTTCTGGAGCTTGGTGACCTTCAGATAAGGCTGAGCCCTGAAATAGACAAAGTCATAAGTCAGCAACAATTCCATGAAAAGGAAACGCAGAAGTCATATGAGTGCAAGTCAGCAGAGAAGCCATACCCAGTATTAGTCTCAAGGTCCAGGGAGGCCTGAGAGTCGGAAGAAGGCATAGACATGCCATAGTGATAGGATTCGTCTTGGCTAGGAGGAGAAGTCGACTTCCGTTGGTCTGAAATTGGCAAAGGATCAGGGGTGTCCGTAGGGCCATCGGAGCACAACTTCCTCTTCTTAGCAGCAATAACGCTTTGCATACATTCTTTAGGCTTAGCAGTTGAACTGGTTGATCCAAGGACTCGCGAGAGAGGTACCTTGGGGACAGCCTCTCGAGGCCCATTCTTATTGGGAGCTGGGGGAGAAGAGGAGCGACTCTTCGTGGCTGAGGACTCCTCAGACGAGGTTGGCTGGGTAGCGGCAGGGCTAGAAGCCATATGTACCTGCTCAGTAATAGGAGCCTCCTGAGAGGACTCCTTCCCAGTAACATTTTCAACAGGAGCCTCCGGGAAGGACTCCCCATCATCATCATCGTCTTCAGCAGGAGCCTCTTGAGAGGACTCCTCGTCAGCGTTATCTTCAACATCTTCTGCCCCAGCTTTCTGCTCTGTGACAGAAGCCTCCTCTTCTACCTCCTCATCAGCCTCAGCCTCCGTTGCAGTTTCAGAAGCCAGCTTCCAGAAGGAGTCAGTTAACTGTAAAAGAAACAGAAAGTCAAGTTAGCAACTAAAATAGAGAAAGCAGATAAAAGTGAATTAAATGAAATACTTACAGCAGGAGCTTGATTGGTGGAGCAAAAAGGCTCAAGTCCAAAGTTTACTTGATCCTTCACTGGCCCGCCTGTCAGTTTCTTGATCAATCGGCCGAGTTCAGGGCCTGTCAGTTTCTTGTGCGGAGTCATCAGTTACGCAACGAGTGTATTGACATATCAGCCGAGTCCTAGGACTCAGCGGCTGGATCTTCCAGGTCGTCCAGCAACGCACCAAATCCATGTTCTCCAGCTTGTGTGACAAGAGAGCCTAAATCCGTGTGATCAAGGACTCGACTTTGGGCCGGGCGGCCTCTGAGCACCTAGCTTTCAAAAGAGGAGTCGCCTCTAGGCGATCCTCGGAGAAGAGAGGAAGACGGGGCTCGTCTGCAGGAGAGGTGTCCTTGCAGTAAAAGAAGGTTTTGTGCCAATCCTTGACACGGTTTGGAAAGACAGGTTTGGGGAAGACAGAGTGGAGGCGACGCTGAAGAGCAACAGCGCCGCACTGAAGGAGAGGACCCCCAGAGGTTTCGGGTTGGGGGTTGCAGTAGAAAATCTCAAGCCAGAGATCAAGGTCTGGCTTGATTTGGAGGTAGTCCTCACAAAGAGTGACAAAATTCGAAAGGGTCAAGACAGAGTTGGGCGCCAAGTCATGGATGCGCAACTTGTAGAAATCGAGGACTTGGCGGAAGAACAAGTTACCCGGGGGAGTGAATCCACGGAAAAGGTGCTCGGAGAAGATCACAACCTCGTCCTTCGCAGGAGAGGGCACCGCTTCATTCCCTGGGGCACGGGCCTTGGCATTGGAGGGGAGGAGACCAGCAAGCTGGTACCCCTTGATCTGCTCGGCCGTTGTGGTAGATCCGCCCCAATCGGCGGAGATGGATCGCTTGGACGAGGAAGTCCTGGCGGCGGCGGCGGCCGCGGCGGCGATGTCAATTGTCCGATTGGACGTGGAGGCTTTGGTCTTGGAAGCAGTCTTTGAGCGCTTGGGGGCCATGGCGTACGTGCGGAGCGAGCTGCGCGCGGGAAAGAGAATGAGCGGGAGGAAGAAGAAGATTGGAAGCGAAAGGGCAAGTGAGGGTTTTTGGACCCCACCCTTGACAATTTATAAGGGGTTAAACCCTAGAAAGTTACGGGGTTGTTCCACATTAACAGTGCGGGAAATATGGAGGCGTCCGCGGAAATTTCGTGGTAAAAAATGCGGCAGCCAAATTCAAACATAGTATGTCTGAGAAAATGAAGGCACAGTAGTGGAAAGAAAAGCCGGCTTGTCTCAGAAAGGCGAGTCCTGTGTCTGCAGGAAGTGGCAAGAGTCAGATTCCTCAGAGCTAGTTTATAAGAGCCACAACAAACTCGGCCAGCTGATGCAAAGGCAAGAGTGGTGAGCTTGAGCAAAGGGTGAGGAAGGACTCATTATATATATGTGTTATGTTTTTATGCAGGAATTCATCTTGGAGCTAGCAGCAGGCGACTTTTGAGCTTGTGACTCCAGTCGGAGAAGTCGAGCCAAGGAGTCGAACCAAGGAGTCAGAGGAAGCCGCCAAGACTGCGCCCAAGATAAATTCGGGGGCTACTGATGGGGGGATACTTTATAGGTAGGCCCATGGACCCGGAAAGTAGACCCGCCAAGACCAAGAAGGCCAAAGCCGGGTCACACTTCAAGTTACATGGGCTGGGCTGGAGACAAGCCGACCAAGGCCCATGAAGAAGGAAGGACTCGTCGAGGAGGAGTCCTAGTACAACCCGGAGTTCTAACTTGGAAGGCCAAGACATAGAATAGTACTCCGTGTCCAAGTATGACCCGGTGTAAACTTGTAAGTCCAGGGACCCGACCGCCTTTATAAGGAGGGCCCTGGACCTTAGATCAACAAGCAAGCTAGACAAGTCGAAAGCAATCGAGAGACCTGCAGCCATCGACTCCCAGATAGGAGTCGAAACCTTGTAATCGAGAATTAGTCCAAGCAATAAAGCCGAAGCAGGAAATAGGTCTTTACCTCGATCTAGAGGGGCCGAACCTGGGTAAATACTTGTCCTTAGGCAAGATTAACAGCTCCTACGTACTTCAATCACCAATGGCCCCACAACTCATCTTCTCTGAGGAAGAACTTGCCGTGACAACCCTATGACACCCATCATCCCCAAGCTTGGGTTTTTCCACATTATGATTAGAAGAAACATGAATATTCCCAACAGTATAACAATTATCAATATCATCATTTTCAAAATTTGTGCCAAAAAGATTTTCAAGATCATAAGTAGTTTTATTTTCCCAATCATGATCATCACAATAAGTAACAGGCATAACATAATCTTTTTCAATAGTTCCTATAGACTTAACATCAAGATAATAATGAATACAATTAAGCGGATCACCTTCAATAATTTTTGATTCATGCTCATTAGGAACAACCATGATGGGAGAAATATGCTTAGGGATAAGCTCTAGGGTACTTCGCCGCGACCACGCCCTCGGACCGCACCACCGGACTCGACAAGTACATTGGCGTGCCGGCGTTCAGGTTGGGGACCTCGGATTTTGGCCGGCGTTCAGGTCGACACAACCCTCGTAGCGCGCCGCCCACGCCACCGTAATCGAAAAGGAAATTGGCGTGAGGTATATGGGCGGCTACTTCGCCGGCCGGAAAAGCTTCCATGAGGCTGATACAACCCGGCGCCTGGCAGCAATGCGTAGTCGTCCAAGATGTTGCTCATCGCGGATGGGTGGGGCTAGCCTGTGCGTCGCCTCGACGCCTCCGCTGCCTTCCGCCCGCGCCTCACCATCGCCGGCCCACCGCCGAGGCTACCTCCTGGGAGCGCGACATCTACGGTCGGGGTCTGCCTGGGGAGTGAGAGAGAGTGCCGAGAAAGTAGGAAGATGACCATGTGAACGTGAGACCCCTAGGGAAAACAAATAAGTTGTAGATGGGCCTAGTTTCGGGCAGACATTAGAGTGGGTGAGAGAGAAAGAGTTGGCTGGTTAGATTCGGCCCGAGAATGTTTTTATATGAGTTGTTTATTTTGTCTGATTGTTGCATCCTACATAGTAGTTGCTCCATTTTGCTAATTTGATTGCCTAAAATCCTACAATACTTTCTTAATTAATTACATTAGATAGCAGTCGCTCAGTTATATTAGTTTATTGCTGTGACACCCCCCTCTGACACATATCGCCAGAGAGGTGGTCGCCCCGTGCGCTAGCCCAGGATATCTGGACGCACGTTACGACAATGCAACATAGCGAAAATATCATTACACAATCAGGCCCAAAGGGCTACAAATGGTTTACATGGCCTTCAAGGCATGAAAATAATCATGGCCGAGTATGGCACGGGACAGAGTTCAACTGGCAGCGGAAGACAAGGTACGGCAACGGCTTGGTGCGGCTCCATTCCACAGGCATCTGGCTGGGCTACTGATCCTAGCACGCGCCTGCTCGATCTCCATGCTATGGTAGGAGATGGGTCCTCTCAAAGTCTGGCCACATGAAAAGCCAGTCTGAGTACATTGATGTACTCGCAAGAAAATAACCACAAGACATGAACGGTCAAGCAATCAGGCAACAAGTAACTAGCGACATAAAAATAATCTAAACATGGCAAGTGACTACTTACGGCAGTCCAAGTGGGTAGCAACATGGCATCATAAAAAAACATGGTATAAGCAAACAATGGAAGTACCACCAGTACCGAGTCCAAGCCAGGTGGGGTTGGATCGAGTACCGGGGGTCACACAAAGAGCTTACCTGTGACGAATAACGAGGTACCAGTTGATACCAAGTAACACAATAAATCATATTACCACAGCTAGGCGCACTGGCCTCTAGCCTCCCAAGGCTAATCTCATCTGTCACCACTGCTAGGCCCACTGGCCTTATCATATTCCCTTATCTCAAGTAACGTTCCCTGCATCATCTTATTGTTTATTTAGTGAAGTCAGGTTGTTCATAATTCCTTCAAACAAATCTTAAGTTTAACCTCCGGACACGACAAAGACACACAGTGTGACTGACACTGAACTGCTGTTCCATATCCCAGGAACGGGGCTAGCTGGCTAGGTTGATGCTCTCGAGAGTTTGCTTTACCACCTATCAGAATGCTCTCCACTCAGCCGACACCTCAGGTTCATCACGCCCAAAGCCGTACCAAGCAAATTACATTCTCGTGACGGTCCACTTGCTAAGACACCCTCCTGCCCCACCCTATACGCATGGTACAACGGGCAAGTAAGTCCGGCACATCCCCCGGCGCTACCGGGTATGCCTAGCTCCGGACTCCTTATCGCAGTCGAACCCGTGCCTGTCGACCCCTCCCCTCGGACAGCACAACCGAACGACTGCGCCCAATAGATGGCACAAAAGGGGCTCAACAACCTACTAGGTCACGGTTTCCATGGGACAACGGTGGTATCGCGTTCAAGGGTTCAGATTAGTGGCACTATGAATAGACCTTATCGCTGTTTGGAGGGGTGTTTCATTTAATCAAGTTTCAGCATTCACATGCCCAACCAACAAAGTATTAGTTCAACACAATAATCACAACCAACAAGGCATTAGCAACACAAACAAGCACAAACAAACATAGCCTAGAACATGCCTAACACTTGCATGAATAAATAACCACATCACAATAATAATACCCGGGTGACTGTGGCGGGCAACCCGGCCGGTGTCACACGGGGGTTAGTGTCACAGAATAACAAGAATACCCGGGTGACGGTGGCGGGAGACCCGGCCGGTGTCACTCAGGGGTTGGAGTCACAGAATAATAATAAGCATACCCGGGTGACTGTGGCGGGCAACCCGGCCGGTGTCACTCAGGGGTTAGTATAATAATATAGCACAGGCGGAGTCTGTTACGCATCCGTTCCTCCACGCGCAAGTCTTTGGCGGCGTTATCGTCCGACCGTTGACCAGGAAGTGGGGAGTTGGGCATATAGTCTCCAAAACTAAACCAAAAAGCAATCATAAGAATGAGAGAGCATCCATTCCACTCGAGGGTTCCCTCGACGTGGTGTCAGCAGTCTTGGCAAAAAGAACCAAATGGAAAGTCAGCTCCCAAGCGTCGCAGTCCGGGTGGTCTACGCCAACCATATTTGACGGAGGGACAAGAAGCAAATAACTCTTTTGGCAAATGCCCCCAACTCCGAGGATCACGGGCCGACATTTGTCCGCACCTAGCCTCGGCGTTGAAGAAGAAGCAAACAATCAACGCATGTTTTTGTTATTTAGTTGTCAAAGCCACGCAAGTGCGAGGCGCACAGATAATTCATACATCAATCTAATGCATATATGGATGAAGTACAAAACAAGGCAACATTAACAGACCGACATAATATAAATACCAAACGCAGACAAATATAAACACTAAGCGGATAACAAACAACTTTGCGGGACTGCTCATAGCAAGGGGTTAGCTTGCCTTCGACGATCGACGCCATTTGGCTTGGAGGTCACGGCACGTCGCGGAGTAGGGTTTCGATTCGCCGGTACCGCGGAATACCTATACACGTGCATACAAGTGTGCTGAGCATCTAAGCATCTCACAAAAATATAAAACATATACCACTGGATAGATCTCCTAAAACTAGGAATTTACAAATTTGAATCACCTCAAACGGAGCTACGGATCGAAAGTTATGGCTTGGCGAAGTTTAACTATCTGCTGCTCACTCTGGAAAAAAAACAGAGCGGGCTGGCTTCAGATCGGGCCGGGCTGTTCGCGCACTTCCCAAAAATACGCCTTCGGTAAGGGAAAGCGTAAAACGCCAGAAGGCGCGTCCACTTAACCTGGCCGTGGGGCCGGGCCGAGCTGGGGCCCGCCTGTCGGCAGCTCGGAGCGCCACGCTGGCGGCCCAGCTGGTCGTCTTCACCTCCCCAGCGTCGAGGACGCACGGGACGGCCCGATGCGGCGCGTCCCGGGCACCGCCAGCCACAGGAGCCGGTTGCCGCCGCCGCGGTGGAGCACGCCGCCGGCCGGCAGGGTGCGGGCGGGGCCACCCCGCTGCGCCGCATCCGAGGAGGGCGGCTTCGACCGCGGGGAAGCACGGGGCGCCGCCATGGCCGTGTGCCCGCGGGTTTGCCGCCGGCGGTCCCCGGACGGACACGAGGCTGCGGTCCACCATCTCGCAAACGGCGATGTCTAGGAGGTGGAGAGGATCAAGAGGGACCTCTATGCAGGTTTAATCGGAGAATAGCTCGGTCTAGAGCTCACCATGGTCGGTGAACCGACGGCGACAACCTCGACCGATTCGGAGCAGGACTCCACCATTCCCTAACTAAAGTAGCAAGCGGTTCCAGGGGGGAGAGTGTGAGTTGCTGCTCGCGCGAGAGGACTCGGGGTGGCTTCTTATAGGCAGGGGAGGGAGAGGTGGGTGGTGGTCGGTGCGGCCATTAATGGCGTCGTGAGGTCACGGCTCACGTACCCCGGCCACAGGGAGGGGATAGGGTCGACGCTGGTCCGAGCCAGGGGAGCAGGAGGTGGTCCGGCTGCAGCTAGGTGCGGTTGGAACGCGAGGGAACAGGGGAGGCCAGGTGCACAGGAGCGCACAGGACGCCGACATGCGCGTTCTGGCGTCCAGGGCGCGCCACGAGCGGCCTCGCCTCGTCCCCGTCGACTCGGAGCTTCAAACAGAAAAAGGTTGGTACCACTGGGTTCACCGGAACAAGACTAAGACAACCAAACAAGAATCCCTCAAGGATCCCAAACGTTGCAGAGCAAGATTTTCAGAAAACCGAAGGCACCGAAGGTGCTCGACGAAATGACAGGGGCCTTCCTTAACTCAGAAAAATTCCCACAATTTACCACTGAGTTTACTTGGTACCAGGGGAGTGTCTATGGAGTTTGAGCTCAAATGGGTGCTGGGAAATTGGGTTTTGATATGGTGTCCAAAAATGGACATAAAAGGCATGGTCATGGCAAAGTGATTTTTCCCACTTCACCTTGGGGTGATCTTCTGGATTTGGGTGTCTATGGTCCATGTGGTCAAGGTGACCAAGTCTCATGGTCATAGGATTTGTCTAAATATAGGTTTGCTTGAAGATCTTAAAAAGGCATGAAAATGGCCTTACAAAGGAAGTACCTCAAAAGTTGCTCAAATGAGGTTGGGCCAATGGAGTGAAATGATCAGGAGGTCAAATCATGCACCTCACCAAAATTGCAGAATTTTTGGATGAGTGGAAGGTGTCTAGACAATTTCTGGATTGAAAGTGGCATAGTGGAGAATATGGATAAACTTGGAAATATTGCATTGAAGTATGCAATATTTTTGGATGGATTGTCTTTGTATGAGGAGGGGAGTCTCTGGTATTTTTGGTGGAATCTTCCAGCTTTGGAAACAGGCTTTTCTTTGGTAGGTGGAGTAAAGGGTTTTAGAGGTTCGACAATCAGGGCTAGGGTTTTCGAGAGAAAACCTAAGCATAAAAATTATCACGGGTGCTGGAGTGGTTCGGGGACACCGGGGAAATTTTGAGAGAGCAATTCCCAAGTCAAATCATTCTCAAAAGTTTTGGAGGAACACTTAGAAAAAAAATTCAGGTGTCGGAAAACACCACTAAAATTAGGGACGAAATTCTGGGGTGTTACAAACCTTCCCCCCTTAAAAAGAATCTCGTCCCGAGATTCGGAGACTAATAGAGATTCCCGGGGTTATACAAGATATTTCTTGTATGGTTTAATCTACCCCTATATTTAAAATATTAAAACTTTTTCTACAAAATATTAGAGCTTATCACTCAAAACGATTAACACTCAGCACGATATTTCTAGAACAAACATTATCAAGGTGTGATACTTTTGTCCCACTTAATGCATTCTAAGGATGGCATGGCAGTGGCTCACACAATCAATCAACATAGGTTCTTTACTATGGTTAAATAACAGAATCAAACCTATGGTTTTTTTTTCAACCCATACAAGCATGGCAAGATTAAACAAGATCCACACACAGATCATCACTTGATAGCCTAAATTTAACTTGGCCAAAACATCACTAAATTTGCAAAACAAAATGTTAGGGATATGCTAAACATGCCCCTTTCTACTTTTTTTTTTTTTTGAAAAGCTGTATATACTTTTTCAAGTATACACAGGTTTGGAAAAAAAGAAACAGGGTTTCTTTTCAAAAGAAAGCATCTGCGTTGCCAATAATTGACTAACAGACACTGAGGGGTAGGGCCATCCCCAAAATTATTTGGCAAGATTTTCCTACGAAACGCTGGGGAGACGGGGGAACTGATCTCCTGAGGAAAGGATAGAGGCACACAGAGGATCATCTTCTTGCTTGCTTACATGCGGGTCCGGGGTCCATCTGACAGTCTCCTTCTTCCTTTCTATCTTCTTCTTCCTCGCAGCATCTTCCCTCGTACCGGGCTGACTCTGAGTGCGCGAAGCACTCCTCTGCGGCACTACTGCGCGTGCTGTCCATTGACGTGGCGGCCATCACGGATTTGGGCACCTTGGTGGTTTCACGCCAATTGGCCGAGCATGGCGCGCGATTCTTTTCCTTTCCCACGTGAGGCTGAGCAGTGTGCGGCATCCGATCTTGCGGCTATAAACGGAGGTCTCTGAAATTCCTTCCTCTTCCATTACCACCATGGGTTTCCTTTCAGCCATCTTCGACGAATATTACGCGCACCGAGAGGGAGCAGGATTCTTCAAGCAGCTGTTCGTGATCGTGATCTTCTGGGTCATGGCTTCGGTGGTGGTGGCGCTGTTGTATGCGGCGGTGGTTCTCCTGTTGGTGGCTCTGTACGACTGGTGGTGCGGCACTGGCGGTGATGCTGCTGCGGTGCCGGCAGTGGGCGAGCTGGCAGGGCCGGCTGCGGGCGAGCAGGTGGTGCTGCCACAGGTGGCTGATGCAGTGGTTCCTTTGGCTGGAGGGCAGCTGGCGGCTCGTGCCATCCGTCGTCGTCGTCGTGCGGCTCGCGACCCGGCTTCAGGTGAACCAGGCTCATCCTCAGGTGATGCCACTGAGCACGAGAAGGAGTAGGATTTTCCCTGGGGTGCTCTTTTGTATCTACACTGAGGTAGTGGTAGGGTTGTATGTTGGAGTAGATCTTGTATCCTCTGTTTCTGAAATTTCCCTTGTGTACTGAACTCTGTTGATGTATCAAGCTTGTCTTCACTGCTGATTTGGATCCATATTTGCATTCCTGAGATCTTCCCTGAGCTGTCACAGATTTGTTCTTGCAGCAGAGAGAATTGCAGAGGCACTATCACACAGATGGTAGAACTTGCTACTCGGGGAAAATATCATTTTAGAAAGTAATGCTTCACTTTTATGGCCCTAAAAACTTGAAGCAACATGGGACAATCATTTCAACCATACCAGATAACAAGCACGCAACGGCTATTAAACACTCGACACAACACAAACACACGTACAAGCAAGCATAGGAATTACAAACATTCTCACAAACTCTCATCTAACATCTCATAAGCGCCACTCCGGCTAAACTAAACAGATCTTACTCCGCTTGGCGGCCCTTCACAGATGGTGGAGTGCGGCCAAGCCGGAGAGTGGTGTCCACGTCCCCTTCTTCCGCAAGGTCGAAGGATACAGGAACACCTTCGAGGATCGGAACCTGCTCGGGGATTCGTCGGGATGGGCCGGGATCTGGAAGTGGAGGTCTGCTACTTCGGGCTAGCCTGCGGGAGAGTGTAGGTGTGCTTTCCCCTAGGTATTGGTGTAGGCGGGCACGGCTGAGGTTCCTCCTTGTAGTCACGAGCTCCTCCATCAAGAGGTTGTTGAGGTTCGTCATTGCGATGGCGTAAGCAACTTGGTTGATTAGCGCTGGGTCAGGCTCCTTCGAGACGTCGGCTTGGATCATCTCTCCACGGGGCTGTGGTCTGGCCGGAAGGTAGTAGAACTCTTGAGTTTCAGCTAGCAGGGGTTCGGAGGACCGAAGACGAACGAGGCATTCCCAGGCTGCTACCTGGATGGCTAGCCCCAGAGTGGGCATGCGGCCTCCTTGGATTAAGTAGGGCTGATTCGTGCCCCGGGGACACGGGCTGATCCTCACATCGGCCCGGAATTCATCTCCGGACGACGAGAGTGAGCTCTGGAACACCACATACACTGGGCGAACGGAGCTACCAAGGATATGGTTGACGGCCCTCCAGAGAAGCAATCGAAAGCTCGAATGCTCCTCGGCAGTGGTTTCCAAGATGGCATTAAGGGTCGCCATCGGATTTTCTTGGGGTCACTAGATTTTTGGTGGGGATAAGGATGCGAGGTTCCACTATGGGATTCTACTTTAAAGGAGTTGGGTTGCTACGGAGAGGTAGCGAGGGTGGGTTATAAAGCAACTAGGACTAGGTCTCGGGTTCACTGGGTAAGGTCGGCTTCTTTTCATGGAAGAAACCGGCTCGTCTTGTTGGGGAAGATTGGGACAGGTCCTACTGCACCATACTGTTGGCCGACACGAGCCATGCCGGTTTGGCGGAGAGGGGTTAAATCCATCGGGTCATTGTCGGGCAAAAGTAAGGCGGGGCTTTCCATGCTAGGGTAGTCTACAGCCAGCCTGGTGCTCTGATACCATGCTCTGTGACACCCCCCTCTGACACATATCGCCAGAGAGGTGGTCGCCCCGTGCGCCAGCCCAGGATATCTGGACGCACGTTACGACAATGCAACATAGCGAAAATATCATTACACAATCAGGCCCAAAGGGCTACAAATGGTTTACATGGCCTTCAAGGCATGAAAATAATCATGGCCGAGTATGGCACGGGACAGAGTTCAACTGGCAGCGGAAGACAAGGTACGGCAACGGCTTGGTGCGGCTCCATTCCACAGGCATCTGGCTGGGCTACTAATCCTAGCACGCGCATGCTCGATCTCCATGCTATGGTAGGAGATGGGTCCTCTCAAAGTCTGGCCACATGAAAAGCCAGTCTGAGTACATTGATGTACTCGCAAGAAAATAACCACAAGACATGAACGGTCAAGCAATCAGGCAACAAGTAACTAGCGACATAAAAATAATCTAAACATGGCAAGTGACTACTTACGGCAGCCCAAGTGGGTAGCAACATGGCATCATAATAAAACATGGTATAAGCAAACAATGGAAGTACCACCAGTACCGAGTCCAAGCCAGGTGGGGTTGGATCGTGTACCGGGGTCACACAAAGAGCTTACCTGTGACGAATAACGAGGTACCAGTTGATACCAAGTAACACAATAAATCATATTACCACAGCTAGGCCCACTGGCCTCTAGCCTCACGAGGCTAATCTCATCTGTCACCACTGCTAGGCCCACTGGCCTTATCATATTCCCTTATCTCAAGTAACGTTCCCTGCATCATCTTATTGTTTATTTAGTGAAGTCAGGTTGTTCATAATTCCTTCAAACAAATCTTAAGTTTAACCTCCGGACACGACAAAGACACACAGTGTGACTGACACTGAACTGTTGTTCCATATCCCAGGAACGGGGCTAGCTGGCTAGGTTGATGCTCTCGAGAGTTTGCTTTACCACCTATCAGAATGCTCTCCACTCAGCCGACACCTCAGGTTCATCACGCCCAAAGCCGTACCAAGCAAATTACATTCTCGTGACGGTCCACTTGCTAAGACACCCTCCTGCCCCACCCTATACGCATGGTACAACGGGCAAGTAAGTCCGGCACATCCCCCGGCGCTACCGGGTATGCCTAGCTCCGGACTCCTTATCGCAGTCGAACCCGTGCCTGTCGACCCCTCCCCTCGGACAGCACAACCGAACGACTGCGCCCAACAGATGGCACAAAAGGGGCTCAACAACCTACTAGGTCACAGTTTCCATGGGACAACGGTGGTATCGCGTTCAAGGGTTCAGATTAGTGGCACTATGAATAGACCTTATCGCTGTTTGGAGGGGTGTTTCATTTAATCAAGTTTCAGCATTCACATGCCCAACCAACAAAGGATTAGTTCAACACAATAATCACAACCAACAAGGCATTAGCAACACAAACAAGCACAAACAAACATAGCCTAGAACATGCCTAACACTTGCATGAATAAATAACCACATCACAATAATAATACCCGGGTGACTGTGGCGGGCAACCCGGCCGGTGTCACACGGGGGTTAGTGTCACAGAATAACAAGAATACCCGGGTGACGGTGGCGGGAGACCCGGCCGGTGTCACTCAGGGGTTGGAGTCACAGAATAATAATAAGCATACCCGGGTGACTGTGGCGGGCAACCCGGCCGGTGTCACTCGGGGGTTAGTATAATAATATAGCACAGGCGGAGTCTGTTACGCATCCGTTCCTCCACGCGCAAGTCTTTGGCGGCGTTATCGTCCGACCGTTGACCAGGAAGTGGGGAGTTGGGCATATAGTCTCCAAAACTAAACCGAAAAGCAATCATAAGAATGAGAGAGCATCCATTCCACTCGAGGGTTCCCTCGATGTGGTGTCAGCAGTCTTGGCAAAAAGAACCAAATGGAAAGTCAGCTCCCAAGCGTCGCAGTCCGGGTGGTCTACGCCAACCATATTTGACGGAGGGACAAGAAGCAAATAACTCTTTTGGCAAATGCCCCCAACTCCGAGGATCACGGGCCGACATTTGTCCGCACCTAGCCTCGGCGTTGAAGAAGAAGCAAACAATCAACGCATGTTTTTGTTATTTAGTTGTCAAAGCCACGCAAGTGCGAGGCGCACAGATAATTCATACATCAATCTAATGCATATATGGATGAAGTACAAAACAAGGCAACATTAACAGACCGACATAATATAAATACCAAACGCAGACAAATATAAACACTAAGCGGATAACAAACAACTTTGCGGGACTGCTCATAGCAAGGGGTTAACTTGCCTTCGACGATCGACACCATTTGGCTTGGAGGTCACGGCACGTCACGGAGTAGGGTTTCGATTCGCCGGTACCGCGGAATACCTATACACGTGCATACAAGTGTGCTGAGCATCTAAGCATCTCACAAAAATATAAAACATACGCCACTGGATAGATCTCCTAAAACTAGGAATTTACAAATTTGAATCACCTCAAACGGAGCTACGGATCGAAAGTTATGGCTTGGCGAAGTTTAACTATCTGCTGCTCACTAGACGAAAAAAAAACAGAGCGGGCTGGCTTCAGATCGGGCCGGGCTGTTCGCGCACTTCCCAAAAATACGCCTTCGGTAAGGGAAAGCGTAAAACGCCAGAAGGCGCGTCCACTTAACCTGGCCGTGGGGCCGGGCCGAGCTGGGGCCCGCCTGTCGGCAGCTCGGAGCGCCACGCTGGCGGCCCAGCTGGTCGTCTTCACCTTCCCAGCGTCGAGGACGCACGGGACGGCCCGATGCGGCGCGTCCCGGGCACCGCCAGCCACAGGAGCCGGTTGCCGCCGCCGCGGTGGAGCACGCCGCCGGCCGGCAGGGTGCGGGCGGGGCCACCCCGCTGCGCCGCATCCGAGGAGGGCGGCTTCGACCGCGGGGAAGCACGGGGCGCCGCCATGGCCGTGTGCCCGCGGGTTTGCCGCCGGTTGGTCCCCAGACAAACACGAGGCTGCGGTCCACCATCTCGCAAACGGCGATGTCTAGGAGGTGGAGAGGATCAAGAGGGACCTCTATGCAGGTTTAATCGGAGAATAGCTCGGTCTAGAGCTCACCACGGTCGGTGAACCGACGGCGACAACCTCGACCGATTCGGAGCAGGACTCCACCATTCCCTAACTAAAGTAGCAAGGGGTTCCAGGGGGGGAGAGTGTGAGTTGCTGCTCGCGCGAGAGGACTCGGGGTGGCTTCTTATAGGCAGGGGAGGGAGAGGTGGGTGGTGGTCGGTGCGGCCATTAATGGCGTCGTGAGGTCACGGCTCACGTACCCCGGCCACAGGGAGGGGATAGGGTCGACGCTGGTCCGAGCCAGGGGAGCAGGAGGTGGTCCGGCTGCAGCTAGGTGCGGTTGGAACGCGAGGGAACAGGGGAGGCCAGGTGCACAGGAGCGCACAGGACGCCGACATGCGCGTTCTGGCGTCCAGGGCGCGCCACGAGCGGCCTCGCCTCGTCCCCGTCGACTCGGAGCTTCAAACAGAAAAAGGTTGGTACCACTGGGTTCACCGGAACAAGACTAAGACAACCAAACAAGAATCCCTCAAGGATCCCAAACGCTGCAGAGCAAGATTTTCAGAAAACCGAAGGCACCGAAGGTGCTCGAC
This sequence comes from Puccinellia tenuiflora, assembly GCA_012064385.1. Lineage (NCBI taxonomy): Eukaryota > Viridiplantae > Streptophyta > Magnoliopsida > Poales > Poaceae > Puccinellia > Puccinellia tenuiflora. The sequence continues at coordinate 483,605 of QRDG01001859.1, forward strand.
GAAATGACAGGGGCCTTCCTTAACTCAGAAAAATTCCCACAATTTACCACTGAGTTTACTTGGTACCAGGGGAGTGTCTATGGAGTTTGAGCTCAAATGGGTGCTGGGAAATTGGGTTATGATATGGTGTCCAAAAATGGACATAAAGGCATGGTCATGGCAAAGTGATTTTTCCCACTTCACCTTGGGGTGATCTTCTGGATTTGGGTGTCTATGGTCCAGGTGGTCAAGGTGACCAAGTCTCATGGTCATAGGATTTGTCTAAATATAGGTTTGCTTGAAGATCTTAAAAGGCATGAAAATGGCCTTACAAAGGAAGTACCTCAAAAGTTGCTCAAATGAGGTTGGGCCAATGGAGTGAAATGATCAGGAGGTCAAATCATGCACCTCACCAAAATTGCAGAATTTTTGGATGAGTGGAAGGTGTCTAGACAATTTCTGGATTGAAAGTGGCATAGTGGAGAATATGGATAAACTTGGAAATATTGCATTGAAGTATGCAATATTTTTGGATGGATTGTCTTTGTATGAGGAGGGGAGTCTCTGGTATTTCTGGTGGAATTCTTCCAGCTTTGGAAACAGGATTTTCTTTGGTAGGTGGAGTAAAGGGTTTTAGAGGTTCGACAATCAGGGCTAGGGTTTTCGAGAGAGAACCTAAGCATAAAAATCATCACGGGTGCTGGAGTGGTTCGGGGACACCGGGGAAATTTTGAGAGAGCAATTCCCAAGTCAAATCATTCTCAAAAGTTTTGGAGGAACACTTAGAAAAAAAAAATTCAGGTGTCGGAAAACACCACTAAAATTAGGGACGAAATTCTGGGGTGTTACAATTGCCTAGCAAAATACAATAGTTGCTCATGGTGGGACCCATAAACTGCTCGTAGTTGTACCATAGGTAGGACTGATTCACCACCTCAACGTTCTTGTGAATTTTCCTGCCTTAGTGTAAAGTTAGCTACCGTTGGTATGGGAGTTGCTAAGTTATTGATATTTGCTAAATTTCCTACCACAAAGTTGCGTACTGTTGCCTACGGTGTTTGCCTACTGTTTTTGTCGAGTCGCTCAGTTGCTTTTAATTGTCGTGAAGTTGTGTGTCATTATTTTGAAGTTACGTAGCACTAGGTCAAGGTGTCATATCGTTGTTTGTCAACTTTTGTCTATCTTAGTACGAAGTTGTCTACTGATATTGTGATGTTGTTTCATCGCACACGAAGTTGCTTCACAATAGCTGGAGGCAACTTCACAACAACGAGAAGCAAATTAGTAATAGATAAAAGCAACTAAGCAACCTTCAGAAGAATGTTAGGTAATTTCGCACTGATAGTAGGCAATTTTCATAGTTGCGAGAAGCAACTTTACAGTAACGGTAGACAACTTCGCATTAGTAATTTTTATGTGCGACGAAGCGACTTTACGAAGTTTTACAATGGTAGGCAACTTCTCAGAAGTGGTAGGCAACTTCTCAGAAATGGTAGGCAACTTCTCAAAATCGGTAGAAAACTTTCAAAATGACGCTATATACAACTTCTCAACAGTGGTAGGCAACTGAAATGCGTAACAACTTAAGTGAGCGACGAACAGATAGATTCATAATAGTAGTATGAAACTTTAGAACATCGGTAGGCAACTTAGATACACAACGAAGCAACTCATATGCACCACGAAGCAAATTTGGTGAGCGATGAAGAAGCTAGACTCATAGTAGCAATAGGCAATTTTTCAACACTGGTAGGCAACTCAGATTCACAACGGAGCAACTCAGATACATAATTAAGCAAAAAAATTGAGCGGCAAAAGAAGGTAGATTCATAATAACAATAGGCAACTTCACATCACTGGTAGGCAACTCAGATGCGCAAATAAGCAATTCAGATGCGCAATGATAGCAAGTTTGATGAGCGACAAAGAAGCTGGATTCATAATAGCAGTAGGCAGCTCAGATGCGGAATGAAGCAACTCAGATCCGCAATGAAGCAACTTTGGTGAGCGTCGAAGAAGGTAGATTCATAATAGCATTAGGTAACAGTATGCAACTCAGATACGCAACGAAGCAACTCAGATACGCAATGCAGCAACTTTGGTGTGTGATTGAAACGTGTCAAACGTAACTATAATTTTTGAGTGATCCATGCTAGTTTTGTGATGTTGTCACATGTTTCTACTATCATATTACATCATTTTTATGCATTTTGTCGGACCAACCTATTGACAAGATGCCCAGTGCCAATTCCCTGTTTTTGTCCTATTTTTGTTGCAGAAAATTACTTCTGGAAATATTCTCGGAATTGGACGAAAATTTATGACTATTTTTTATTGGGAAAATAAGGATCGGAGCCAGAAGGGCAGGTCTAGCAGAGGCCCAGAAGGGCCCACGCGGGTGTCTGCCGCGGCCCAGGGGGAGCCCGCGGCCGGGGGCGGTCCCTGCCCCTCGGGGACCCCCTCACGACGCCCTTTGGCCTATAAATCATCCCCGTCGAGAAACCCCTAACCCCCAAAGAATTTTTCCAAATACGATACAGAGCTCCGCTGCCATCGTCGACAAGTTTCAGGGGTTCAGAAGGTCCTGTTCCGGCACCCTGCCGGGACGGGGATCGACTGCCGGAGCCATCTCCATCAACACCGCTGCTTCCCGCGATGAGGAGGGAGTAGTCCCTCACCGGGGCTGAGGCTTGTACAAGTAGCTATGTGGTTATCTCTCTCTCCCATGATGTGATCTTTGTTGTGATCATGAGCTTTGTTGATATAGTTGAATACATGATGTTTCCCTATGTGTAATGGATATGATGTTGCTCAAGTGGTGTTATCTAGTATAATTTGCGGAGTCACCGTTGTGATCATGGTACCTCGGTGACAGTGTGGGTGCCGTGTGTAACTATATGCATCAAGATTAGAGGGATCTTCATCATGAGTTTGTTCTTTGTTATTGTTGGATTGAATAGATCATGAGGTTTCTTGATGCTTGTGTTATTGAAGAAAGAGACTATTCAAGAAATAGGTTGTGGTGTTTGTTAGTACTATCTTTGGATGCAGATAGTGACAGCATGAAGTGTCCATAGATATGGAATACGAACTTTAAGGTGTGCTTTTCGTAGCCCGACGCAATTCTCATCCTATTGATCCACAAAAGAATGATCTCCGAGTAACGTCTACCATGCATGTGTTTTTGTGGAAACTATCATGTGTTTAATTATGTTAATGATGTTGACAGTAGTCACTAGTGAAAGTATGAAGCCTAGGCCTTGTTTCCAAGCATTGATACACCGTTTTTAGTCACTTTTGTCACTTGTTTGCTTGCTGCCATTTTTATTAAAGAATTACAAAATCACCTTTTACCATCCATATCACTTGCATTTTACCATCTCTTCGCCGAACTAGTGCACCTATACAACTGACAATTGTATTAGGTGTGTTGGGGACACAAGAGACTTCTTGTATCTTAATTGCAGGGTTCCTCGAGAGGGATATCTTTGACCTCTACCTCACCGAGTTCAATAAACCTTGGGTTACTCAGTTAAGGGAAAATTGCCGCTGTCCTAGAAACCTCTGCGCTTGGAGGCCCAACAAGTCTACAAGAATAGAAGCGTGTAGTAGACATCAAGCTTTTTTCTGGCGCCGTTGCCGGGGAGGTAAGGTAAGCGGCACTCACACTCCGGGAACGAAGCTCTTTTCTGGCGCCGTTGCCGGGGAGGTGAGTGCTTGAATGTATCTTCTTTAGATCTTGCGATTAAATCTTTTTGTTTCTTATTTTTATTTCACTAGTTTGGCTTATGGAATGTTGTCCTTTAAATTTGCTGTTTGAGAGTGACCTCTCCACCACTCCCGTGGTGGATAAGGTTACTCCACCTACTGAATGTATTTCTTTCGAAATATCGATGGGCATAATTGATCTTGTTATGACTAATCGCTATGCAGGAGATGGAGTTGTCCATCCTAGTAATCATCTGCTTTATATTAAGGAATTATGTGATTTGTTTGAGACTGCAGGTGTTTCAAGAGAGGTGATCATGAGGAAATTATTTTCCTTATCACTCAAGGAGAAAGCATTGGAGTGGTATAGGCTGCTAGACAATTCTCACTTGTTGGATTGGAAGGAGCTTATGTCTCTCTTTTATTCTAAATTGGAGTCTTACCACCCCTTTGGGGCAGGTGAGGCTCGCCGTCACTTTCGGCACCCAGGCCAATTACCGCACCGAGCTGATCGACTTCGACGTCGCGCACATCGGCCTGCCCTACAACGCCATACTCGGCTATCCCGCCCTCGCCAAATTCATGGCGGTGACCCACCACGCCTACAACCTCGTCAAGCTCCCTGGCTCGGGTGGCACCATTGTCATCCGCGGCGTGGTCTCGGACGCCCTGTACGCTGCGCAAGCGGCCTACAAGGCTGCCGCGGTGGCGTCACCCGCTGACGAGGACGAGGAACCCCTCCCGAGGCCCCCCGCGAAGAAGAAGCAGCTGTTCTCTCAGGAGAAGGCCGCGACAAAGCAAGTGTCTCTGGAGGCAAGCGGCTCGGGGGCTAGCGTCACCATCGGCGCCAACTTGCCTCCCAAATAGGAAAGCGCACTCGTCGCCTTCCTCGGGGCAAACTCTGACATGTTCGCATGGACACTGTCAGATATGTCCGGAGTACCGAGGGAGGTGATCGAACACCACTTAGCCGTGTGTCCAAACGCACGCCCCGTCAAGCAAAAAGCGCGGCGCCAAGCGCCAGAGAACCAAGACTTCATCGTCAAGGAAGTAGACAAGCTGAAGAAGGCCAGCATCATCAAGGAAGTGGTCCACCCCACTTGGCTCGCCAATGGTGTGGTCGTCCCCAAGCACACCGGAGGAAGCCGCCTCTGCATCGACTTCACCGATCTCAACAAGGCCTGCCCCAAGGACCCCTATCCCCTCCCGAGGATCGACCAGATCGTGGACTCCACCGCCGGCTGCGCGCTCCTCTGTTTTCTGGATTGTGGCGCCCTCGCTTAGAAAAGCAAGGCCACACTGTGAAATATGCTATTCCCTGGATCGAGTATGGATAGCAACTCACAAAAGATGTAATATCATGCATCAATGTCAAATATTATTACAACGCGATACGAATGATCCAGGAGTAAAATAATTCCTTACAACTTTGCATAGCCGAAGCTAGCCTTAAAAGAGTAAAGAGTTCAACAATTTATTCAGAGTTCAACAAGCAGCAATATAATAGCACAGAGCTCCATCATCTCCATGAGCCACTGGCGATCATGTTGGTTGTAGCTCGAAGACACGTCTCACTCATCGTCGTAGTAGCCTGCAACATTTAACGTTGCAGCCCAGGGAATTTGGGTCAAAAACCTTGTAACAGGCCGGCAAGTGAATACTATGGTGGAATATGAAATGGCAAGACTAATACTACATGCTTATTTGGCTGGTGGGGTTGAAGGCTATTGCATAAAGCAAATTTTGTCCTACTTTTCACAAACATTTTATTTTCAACTTTTCAATATGAGACACACCCATGGAACGCATCCAAGGTCTCATATACCCGAGTTCACCCATCAAATTTTATTATGAAATTGGAATGAAGAGATCCTCCGACAACTTCCTTGCTTAGCTACTCAACATTGTCCGTAACCGGGGACACGGCTATGATCATAGTTTTATTACTCTCGAGAGTTTGTGGCACTTTCCCCACTAGACTCGATCAACCCATTCCATCCTTAACCCTCATTTAGTGAAAAGGAAAGGAGAAGACCAAGACGAGATCTTTCAGAAGAGCTTTCCCATACACATGTCCGAACAATACCCACCTACATCCCCTACATCTGCTTGTTCGTCCGGTCAGGTCCACTCAACTTACTTAATCAAGACAGAGCCCATATGACTAGTGGCTGCACTGGAAGCAACTAAACATGGAGTGACATCGAATCTCAATACCCTGGGTGGCCATCCACAAGTGCACATACTCAGGTTAGACCACAAGAAAATGGCCCTGAGTAGCCACTCAACTTCGCACACCTCAACAAACCAAATCCACCCAGGTGATTCTTTAATTTAGTATAGTTTTCACTTAACTTACTACATCAAAAACTTCACAATTGCAGCAAGCATTTCTACTAAATTAATGTAGGTACCTAGTCAACAAGAAAGATCTAACAGGCTTGCATAGCATAATTTAAAACAATAATAGACCTATCATGCATACTACTAAAATAATCTATAATGCCATAAAGAAAATAATAGGTCCTTCATGAGTTTGTGTATACACTTGCCTTGATCGTTGTTCGGGTTGTCGCAGCACTCACAGTACGTCTGGCACTCCTCACAATCTAATCAACAAGCAAACAAACACCAATTCAATACAACAAGCAATATAATGGCAATACAAAAATAATATGAATGCATGAAATGCAAGCTAGCACTCCACAATTTAAGGAAATAAAATTATATTAAAGTTTCTGTTTTCTAACATATGCATGATGCTCATGATCACAATTTTTATAGTGTTTAATAATTTAGAAAGCAATTTATAGGCTAGAATACCTTATTTTAGGATTCTGTGAAAATCATTTAAATGCATGATGCAAAGGTGCAATTTGAACACACCACTGGATAGAAAACATTTTTCCAAGCATTTTGATATAAAGTTTGCAATTTTTGGACAAGTGGATCAAAAGATATGGATTTTACAAGATTGCACTAAAATCTGTGATTTTATTCATTTCTCTGGAAAAAAAACAATTCAGCCGCTGACTGGGCTTGCTGACTGGGCAGCCAAGTGGCGCAACCCTACTGGCTGGTACCGATTCGGTATATAAAAAAGAAAAAGAACCGTTGGATCGAGATCCAACGGATCACAATAGCGGCATCCACCCCGGTGGAGTTAGGTCACCGGAGGCGGGCGGCGGACGGCGGCGGCGCGGCGGCGACAAGCGTTCCCGACGATCTACGGCGGCCGGGGACGCACGCGTCCTACCTAGATGTTCACGGCGGCGAGGCGAGGTCGGTGGCGCGGCGGTGGGCTTCGGCTCCTACTCCTCTTCCCGGAATCCCTCGTCGGAGTTGGGGCCAGCGGCGGTCCGAGGCGGCGGCGGACGGAGACGTCGACCTGGCGAGCAAAAGGACGCCGAAAGGTGTCAAAAAGGAAGAGTAGGGAGAGGGGAAGAAGATAGGGTGCAGAGGTGCGCGGGGAGTCGCCGGAGTTGGCCGCGGCATGCGTGCTTACCGGCGGCGAACGGCGGCGTCGCGAGCTCTCGATCCGGCAGCCTGGCGGCGGGCCTGCTAGGGTTCGAGGGGGGGATGAGAGAGGGAGGGGAGGCGCTTAAAAGGGGGAGGTCGCGGCGTTGATTGGAGCTGGAAACGCCCGCAATCAAGCGGCGGTCGGCGGCGGTTTCCAGTGGGGCGCGGGCGCGATTTGGGGAAGACTCGGCTGACGAGCGGGGCCCGGTGTCAGCGAGAGAGAGAGAGGGAAGGAGAGGGGCGCGCTGGGCTGGTGCGGCGCACGCTCGTGGGCAGCAGGTGCGGGGAGCTGGGCCGCGCTTGGGCCGGCTCGGCTGGTTCGGGCGGGGCGGCCTCCTTCCCCTTTTTTTTTGTTCTCTTTCTTTTTTCTATTTTCTGTCTTTTTCCAAAAGCTTTCAAAATAGGGTCAAAACAAAATAGAAAAATTTGAATAAATACTTTTTGAAAAGCTTGTTCTATATAGAACACATTGGCACATAGTTTTCAATTAAATAAAGAGGAAATAATTGGTTTAGTGACAAGGGTTGCTTAGCACCCTATTATGTCAAAACAAAATATTTAAACCAAAAATTATTTTTAAAGGTTCAAAGCAAGATTTTTATATGCAATAAAACATGATGCTTATGAATGAATGCATGCTTATGCATTTTTGGAAAATTGGGATGTTACATGGATACCTTCTCTGGTTATCACCAGATCAAGATGGCAAAGGAGGACGAGGAGACGACAGCATTTCTCACCCCTTGTGGTGTGTTCTGCTACGTCTGCATGCCCTTCGGTCTGAAGAACGCCGGCGCCACTTTCCAGCGCCTCATGAGGATCTCCTTGGGAGCTCAAATGGGGAGGAATGCAGAGCCCTACGTCGATGACATCGTCGTCAAGACCCGCGAGAAGGACACACTCATCCAGGACCTCGAGGAGACCTTTGCCAACCTGCGCAAGGTCAACATCAAGCTGAACACCGCCAAGTGCGTCTTCGGGGTCCCTTCAGGCAAGCTCCTCGGGTTCCTGGTATCTCACCGCGGCATTGAGGCCAACCCCGACAAAATCAAGGCCATATAGAAGATGCAGCCTCCTCGTCGCCTCAAGGACATGCAGCGCTTAGCGGGATGTATGGCCAGCCTCGGCCGTTTCATCTCCAAGTTCGGCGAGAGGGCGCTGCCATTTTTCAAGATCATGAAGAGGTCCGGTCCTTTCAAGAGGACCCCTGAAGCGGCAAAGGCCTTTGAGGACCTGAAGAAATATCTGGCGAGCCCACCCATCATGGTTGCCCCACGCCCTCGCGAGCCTCTGAAGCTGTACCTTGCAGCCACTCCTCAGACGGCAAGCGCGGTCCTAGTGGCTGAAAGAGAAGAGCCAGTCCTCGACAAGCAGAACTCCGCCTCGCCAAGCCCAGAAACCCCCGACAAGGAAGCAGCCTCGTCAAGCCTCCAGCCCCAAGAAAACCTCGCCAAGGACTCCACCGAGCCTGGAGAGGAGCCAGCCGCTGCCTCACCAACGACTACCCTCGTCGAGCATCCCGTGTACTTCGTCAGCACAGTGCTGCGGGACGCTCGTGAGCGTTACCCCATGCAGCAAAAGCTCCTTTTCTCGCTCCTCATCGCCTCCAGGAAGCTGCGCCACTACTTCCAGGGTCACCCATCAAGGTGGTCACCTCATATCCCCTGGAGCAGGTCCTGCGAACCCGAACGCGACAGATCGCGTCGCAGGCTGGGGCATTGAGCTACAACCTTTCGAGCTGGAGTTTGACACCACCAGGGTCATCAAGGGCAGAGTGCTGGCTGATTTCATGGCCGAATGGACAGACACGCGCAAGGAAGAAGAGCTTCCAGAGGAGGAAGCTACAGCCTCAGGAGGGACGACACCAAGCCACTGGACCATGCACTTCGACGGCGCCTTCGCGGCCAGGAGTGCAGGGGCTGGTGCCGTCCTCACCTCGCCGACAGGCGACAAGCTTTACTACACCGTCCAACTGTGCTTCAAGGACAACGACAAGGTCTCCAACAACATCGCTGACTATGAAGGCCTCCTCGCCGGGCTCAGAGCCGCCATCGCCCTCGGCATCAAGTACATCCTCATCAAGGGCGACTCCCAGCTCCTCGTTAACTTCTCCAACAAAAGCTACACGCCTAAGGACACCTACATGGTGGCCTACCTTGAAGAGGTACGCAAGCTGGAGAAGCACTTCAGGGGAATAGAGCTCAAGCACATCCGCGGGCAGAAAACCAAGAGGCAGATGAAATTGCTCGGCGAGCAGCAAGAAGAGAAGCCCAGAAGCCTGAAGTATTCGAGGAGAGGCTCACCAAGGCCTCGGTCAAGCAACCTGTGGTCAACATCAGCATCGACGAGGAGCTCCCACCTGCCCCACCGAGCGGAGCACCAAACTGTGGTTTGCCGTCGGGCGATCGTTTGCTGCTAACCCTGGTACTACAAGACACTGGTTGGATCGACGAGATCAAGAACTACCTGCAGAACCGAGCCCTCCCCGAAGACGACGCAGAGGCCGAGAGAATTGTTCGCCAGGCCAAGTCCTACTGCCTCCATGATGGAGACCTGTACCGCAAGCAACCCAATGGGGTTGCGCTGCGGTGCGTCCCTGCCGAGGAGGGCCGCCAGCTTATCAACGACATCCACAGCGGCGAATGCGGGCACCACTCTTCCTCGCGCACCATTGCAGGCAAGGTCTTCCGGAGTGGCTTCTACTGGCCCTCAGTGCTTCAAGATGCCGCTAAATCGTCCAGTCCCGCGACGCGTGCCAATTCCACGCCAAGCAAATCCACCAGCCCGCGCAAGGACTCCAGACGATCCCGCTCTCCTGGCCGTTCGTGGTCTGGGGACTGGACTTGCTAGGACCCTTCCCGCGAGCGCTCGGGGGCTACCGCTACCTCTACATCGGCATCGATAGATTCACCAAGTGACCTGAGGTGGAACCCGTACGCACCATTCCGGCGAAATTGGCGGTAAAATTCATAAGGAGCCTGGTCTGCTGCTTCGGCGTGCCCAACCGCATCATCACCAACAATGGCTCACAATTCATCAGTGGAGCCTTCAAGTCCTACTGCGGCAGCATCGGTGCCCAAATCTGCTACGCCTCGGTGGCGCATCCACGAAGCAACGGGCAGGCCGAACGAGCCAACGCCGAGGTACTCAAGGGCCTCAAGACGAGAAGCTTCAACCGCCTCAAGGCCAGCGGCAAGCATTGGATCGATGAGCTCCCCTCGGTGCTCTGGTCCATCCGCACCACGCCAACGAAGCCAACTGGTGAGACGCCGTTCTCCCTCGTCTATGGCGCTGAAGCCGTCCTCCCCAGCGAGATCACTCATGGCTCTCCGCGAGTCCTGGCCTTCAAGGAGGCTGAGGTGGACGAACTCCGCAACGACGACCTGCTGCTGCTTGAAGGGCTCCGCCAAAACGCGGCCCTGAGAGCGGCAAGGTACCAGCAAGACCTCCGTCGCTACCACAGCCGCCACATCCGCCCGCGCACTCTCGAAGCAGGAGACCTCGTCTTGAGGAGAATCCTCTCCTGGGCGGGTCTCCACAAGCTCTCACCAATGTGGGAAGGCCCCTACAGAGTCGTGCACATCGCCAGGCCTAGCTCCGCGCGGCTCGAGACGGAGGACGGCATCCCCATCGCCAACCCCTGGAACATCCAGCACCTGCGCAAGTTCTACCCCTGATCGCCCTCGGCGAGCAACTTTTTGCATCAAGGGAGAGCCACGCACCATCATCCTCCACGAGGAAAAAACTTCGGGCTCCCCTCTCTACTATACGTTGCCGCGGGCCGTTCGAGAAGACTCCCAAGCCACCAAGCCTCGGCACGGTAACCTCTTCAGGCACCATGCCTTGGCGAGGTGGATCCCCATGCCGGTCATGGTGGAACGCAGGCTAAAAGCCACCCCCGCCTAGGGGCCCCCTGAGCTCTCTCTACATGCGTCTGCCTCGGGCACGCCCCCTCGAGAGTCTCAGCCACAGCATGTGGACCCTATGCCCAGAGCATGGCGGATTTTTTGTGTTTCTGGCCACGCCAGTGTAATGAACCTCTATTTCAGGTCATTCTGAACCTTTGCGCATCGCGCCAGCATATTTTGTTACTTCGGCAAGCTCTAGCGTTGTTTGCTTTTCTCTCTCGCTCGTATGATCCCTCATGCGTATCTCGCGAGCGGGGGCTAGCATGGTGCCATGCCACGGGAGCATCCCGGCAGCACCTAAAACCCAAGGGATCCGAGCTCTGAACTTGCGGGTCAGCTCTCATGCATGTCAACTCCCAAGGAGCTCTGAACTCATGGGTCAGCTCCCGCGCACGTCAACTCACCAAGGATCACCAAAAACCTTGGTGCCTGTTCTCCTCGCAAGATACACATGAAGGAACCCACGAGCACAAGTTATCTAGCTATGTACTGCTTGTGGGTATGCCTATCTCTCCAAGTACAGGAAAGCAGGTTCTCCAAGCCTCAGGCAACTCCAAGGCAAAAAACATCTCGCCAGGGAACCAACACCCTCTCCAAGGCAGAATGCCTCGCTAAGCTAAGTACAAAGACTTGGTTGAATTTCCTCTTGCTGGTTTTTGCCCCTCGAGTCTCTTTTCTCTCTCCCACGCCTCATGGGCTGCTTGCACGTCAAAGGGGGTCCCAAGCATCGCGCTTAGAGGAGCTCTTACTTCTTAAGGCCTCACAAAACCCCCGGCCTTGTGGAGCCCTGACTCTCACATACCGAAGCGGCGGTGGTGTAGCGCCAAGAGAGGGTCCTAAGACGTAGAGCGAAAAAGACATGAAGGGAAAAGACAAAAGCCACCCGAAGGACATTCACAAGCGCGTTCAAAAGCTTAAGGCAAGTCTTTACAAAGGTTGCTACAACCAAAATACTAAGGTAATGTGCCCCATGCACGGCCAGCTACAGGAAGGAGTTCAGGCCGTCGCGCCTCCTGAGGTGCCCGCTCCGTCCACGGCAGCTTCCGCCTCCAGGGCGCCTTCCTCACCGTCGCCTTCGTCTTCATCGACCAAGACTTGGTCGTACTTCCTGGCGAGCACCTCAGCGGCCTCCCCCGCCTTGCTGCGGATCTCGACCGGCTCCATCACGGCATCGAGGTTGCTGAAGATGTTGGTGATGGCGACGACAAGGAGGTCGCGACTCTCCTCCACGACGCGCTTGTCAAAGCTCTTCGCGACCCCTTCAAGCCTCCCAAGGAATTGCTCGAAGAAGTACGAATACGAGGTTTCGTCGTCGGTCGCTGCGGAGAAGGAGGGGACGTCGATCCTCAGATCGTTCCCGACCGCGTGCACGCGGTTCACCAAGCTCTGGAGAATGCTCTGGCGCTGGCGCGTCATGGACCGGTCAACCTGGCGCTGGTCCCGTGCCTGCTCCACCAGAGCCGCGACCGGCCCCACCTGCTGCCGGAGCTCATCCAGGTCCCTCTCCAGGGCGAAGGCGTTCCCCTCAGCGCGAGCCTGGGCCTCCCGGGAGACCTCGAGGCAAGAGGTCAACCGCTTCTCCTCCTGCTCGAGCTCCTTGATGCGCTTTTCGAACTCCTTGCGCTTGGTCTTGAGGCGGTCCTCATGCTTCGCGGCCTTCTCGTCATACTCTTTGGCGAGGCCCTCGCGGACGAGCTTGACCTTGAGGTCAGCCTCTTCTTGGAGCCTCTTCCGCTCCGCCGAGAGGTTGGCTTCGTCGGTGGCCACCCGACCCTCACGCTCCTGCAGCTGCCCCTCGCAGGTGGTCTGGTCCTTCTCGAGCAGCTGGACCTGCTCCTCGCGCCTGTGCAGCTCCTTCTCGCGGAGGGAGAGCTCCTCCTCGCGCCGCTTCAACTCTGCCTCGCCAGACGCCAGCTGCCCCTCGCGGGCATCAAGCAGCTCGCGGAGCTCCTTCAGGCTGGCCCGGGCGACCTCGGAGTCGGCAGCAAACTTCTGCTCCGCGGCCGCCAGCTCGTCATGCTTGGAGGCGGTCTCCACCTCGAGCGCTTCCCTGGCGGCGTCGAGCTCCTCCATCACCTCCTGCGCCTCCCGCTTGACACTGTCGCGGGTCTCTTTGGCGAAGCGGAGGGCCTCTTGGCGCTCCGCCTGGGCCGCCGCATCCCACCGGCGGCACACCTCCACTCTCTCGTGGAGAAGGGCATAGGCCTCGCTGAGCCTTGCCTTTTCCTCTGCCAGGGCGTTTTCTTCTTCGGCGAGCAGCTCCTCCAGCCCGTCGAGTGCCCGCCGCGCCTGGTTGAGGATGACCCGGCGACGAATTGCTTGGCGTCGCGAACCCTGCAGCGCCAAGGCCCCCGCACTACTGCTGGGTGCAGAGTCCTCGATCCTCGTCGAGGCGCCCGGGTCCTGCCTCGGACCCACGACCGCCTCTGGTGCGATCCGGGGGCTTGTGGGGGCGCCTCCTTCGGCGCTCGCTTCGGTTGCCCTCTGGGGGTTGGGCGCCCTCTCGCGCTCAGCTTCAGCACAGTGGGCTCCGGCGGTGCCTCCGCCTCCTGCTCCTCAGGGGCGCCTCCGGCCCCCTCTGCAATGACCGCGTCCACCCTCTCCTCCTCCTTCTCCTCTGGAGGCGGCTCCACGACGATGTCCTCGTCCACCCTCTCCTCCTCCTTCTCCTGCTGGACGGGAGGGGTCGCCACCCTGGTTGGTGACGGCGGCGTCGCCTCCGTCCTCGCCTCCCCTGCGCGGTGTTCCATCGCTGGAGGAGTTGCCGCCCTGGTTGGCGATGGCGCCGCCTCTACGGTCACCTCCTCCGCGCGGTGCTCCGCCACGGGAGGAGTCGCCGCCCGAATCGGCGACAGCGTGGCCTCCTCGGCCACCACCGCCTCCGCGCGGTGCTCGACCGCGGGAGGAACAACTGCCTGCTGCGGCTCGCCAGCCGCAGGCGTCTCCGCGACGACGCTGGTGGTCTCTCCAGCCTTGCAGAGCCGCCGCCTCTTTGGCTCCGCAGGCTGCCTGAAAGGGAGCCAAGTTGGAGATCCATCAAGGGGGGTTTCCTCAGAAACAAAATGTTAAGGAAAAAAGAAAAATCAAAGGCTTACTCGCCGGCCATCACCCACACCCTTTTCTTCGCCTTGGGTGGCTGTGTGTTGCTTGCTCCGGCCTCCTCCCGAGCCGCTCCTGTCTCCGCGCGAGGGGTGTCTCTCGCGGTTGCGGCCCTCCTGTCGTGGACGGCCTTGGAGCGGGGTTCGCAGCGCCCTCTCCCGCCGCCGCTCGTCTCCTCCTCCTCTTCGGCGTGCTGGGAGCGGACGACGCGGAAGGCATCCTCCTCGTCGCCGGAGGAGAGCACCGGGAGGTCCACCTCAGCGTGGGCGCTCTTGGAGGAGCCGATGCCCTCACCAACGGGGTCAGTGCCCCTCGAAGCCTCGTCCTCGCCGAGGGGGTCCTCGCTTCTCGAGGCCTCTTCCTCGGCGGACTCCTCAGCCTCCTCAGGCTCCGGAGGCTCGTCCATGTACTCCGGCTCCGCCGCCCACGGGTTAGGGCGAGGCCCGCGGTGCCCCGCGGGCACAATTCCCCACTCGTCGAACGTGGGCATGTGCGCGCGCTGCTCCACGATGCTTTCCTCGGCGAAGCAGATGAGTGGTTTGGCGGCTTCCTTGGTGGCGGACGGGATCTCCGACGTCGAGAAAAGAACGCCCATGATCTGGCGTAGTACCTCAGGCGCGAAGCCATCCCTGCTTAGCCGCATTGCATCCCCCTTGCCGTCGTATCGCCACACCGGCTCGGCGTGCAGTTGGAGGGGGGCGATGCGGCGCCTGGTGAAGTCTTTCGCCACCATCTGGCCGGTGACCCCTGCCTCGCGGATGCGTCGGATATGCTCGTACACCGCGTCAAGCCTCGAGCCCCTAAAGTCCGCGCTCGCCCAGCGCGCCCACTTCCTCGGGGGCCCCTCAGGCACCTCCAGGAGAGGGTGTGTGGCCTTGGCGTCGACAAAGAGCCACTTCTCGCGGAACTTATCCACCTTCTTCGTCACCTTGGTGATGGCGTCCTCACCGCACCAGGCGATGGGGATGTAGTTCTCGCTCCTGGCGTCGGCGATGCGGAAGGAGACGCACCCGAGCCGCTTGCCCTGGGCGGTGTTCCGAAGAGAGTAGAAGCTGCGGAAGAGCGCCACCGAGGGGCGGATGCCGATGTAGGCCTCGCAGAAGTGGGCGAAGATGGCGAGGATGAGGATGGAGTTAGGATGAAGATGGAGCAGTTGGATCTGGTACACCTCCAAGATCGCCAGGAGAAAATCGGAGAACGGTGGCACCAGGCCGGCATAGAGAGTATGGAGGAAGATGGGGTAGAACGCCTCGGTGAGCCTGCTGCCAGCCGGCCTCATTTCGGTGGCGCCGTGCTCGTTGGTTCTCGCCGCCGCCAGGTGGCGCACCGTCGCTATCGTCGCCGCGGTGACACGCGTCCGCGGCAGTGCTCCCTCGAGAGCAGCGGCGCGCGCCATCGCTGCAGACGTGCCCGCCTGCACCATGGCCTTGCCTTTTGGGTCGGTGGCTGCTCTCTTGGGCGCCATTGGTCGCCGGAGAAGAAGACGAGGACTCTGGAGTTGGAGCGCTCTGGAGAGATTGGAGGCGTGGGGAGAAGTTTGCGGAGGAGTTACGGGAGAAGTGATGGGCGCTGACTGTGCGCCCAGGCTTTATTGACTGGCTCCCAAGTCGTGGCGGGCCCCGCTACGTCGCCCGTTGGAGCCGAGGAGGTCGTGGCCGCGGGTGCAACCGCAGCGCTCCACGTGTCGCTGCCCTGTCAGGCATCTTTGGCCCCTCGATGCTTCGCCTTCGTCCATGGGCCTCGGCGTGCCCGTCACGGGCCCGGGGGCTACTGTCGGCACAGTGGAAACCAGGGTACCACGGGCCGGCCTGCCAGGGCCCACAAAATTCTTTGGATGATTTTCGCTAAGGACTAGGCTCTCCAAGCCTGGCGAGCTTCGCGGGGATTTTCCCCTCGCAAAGGGTTTTTCTCCTCGCCAAGGATTCTCTCCCTTGGCGAGGGATCGCTCCTCGACAAGGTGTCTCCGACGCCACCCGCAATTCCGCTAAGGACCCAGCCGGAGGGCTCGGCGAGGTTTTTCGCCTCACGAAGCTCCTTCCTCACGAAGCCATCTCTGCCCCTGCGGCAGAGCGCACATGGGCTCTGTGCCATGTGCAGAGTGACGCGCGTGCCTACGCGCGATGACGACGACGCCGCAGTTGCTGTTGCCATGTATAAAGCAGTCAACAAAGCGGAGCCAACCAAAGCGGACAACGAGTATTGCCTCTTTGGTGATAAGGGAACCGTCTGCAGCTACGCTCCAAGGACGATGTCACCGTGGGTCACCTCCCACCTCGGCAAGCGCCAGCCCACCGTCCAGCTGGTCGGCGACCTTTTTCAGCTTTGGTGACGCCGTTCCCCTGCCGTGGACCGCGTCCACGGGCTTTACCTTTATGGTGGACTTCACCTTTATCGTGCACCGCGCCTCCTCCATCGTCGCCGTGTGGTAACCCTTCCCGCCCAAATGTTTGGGCAGAAGAGGTCCAGGATGCCTATAAAAGGAGGGGGAGCACGCCCAAGCAAGGGGTTGGATCTTCGGTTAGTTCGGTTCCAAGATTCCTGAGCCTAAACCCTAGATCTGAAGACTAGCAAGTAGCCATTGTTAGCCACCTCGAGCTCGACAAGCTCTCCTTGTACTGTGAACTCTCCAAGCAGTGCAATACACCAAAGCAGGACGTAGGGTTTTACCTCCACAAGAGGGCCCTGAACCTGGGTAAGACCGAGTGTTCCCTTTCTGCAGTGCTGTCCCGCAGCGAGTCCGACGAGCACCGTCGCCGGAGCACGTTGAGGGTTGTTTGATTCCGTGTTCAGCCCCTTACTCGATCCTTCTCGAGACACCCCCAGTTCCTGGGACAGTTCTCCGACAAAGCCCACCAAAGATTCTCCCAAATCTTTCTCTCATCTGGTTCCTGAAAAAAGCCTCTACAGCCACGGTAAACTGGAATCGTGGCCTCGCCGTCCCACGCCCTCGACGCCACGACCGCGGCCACAAACACCAGAAGCTCCTCCTCCCTCTCCCCAATCTCCTCTCTGACCCAACGCCTTTCTCCTCTCGTGGATGGCGGTCGCGGCTACCATGGCTGGCCGGAGGAGAACCAGCAGACTGGATGCGGCGGCGGGAGTCCGAGCGGCGTGGGAACCCGGCGCGACCAGAGCAGCAGGTGAGGAACTCAAGCGGGGCAGCCGAGGAACCTATCCGGCGGCGCGGTGCCGTGGAGTTGAGGCTGGCGGCGAGGTTGCACACTAGAGAGGAAGCCGGAGGTGGGGGCGCGTTCGCTTGTCGCCTAGGCTGAGCGCTCAACATGACCAAATAGCGCAGCTGCGCTTTTAAGCTTTTGGGTAATAGAAAATATAATATGAGAATAATTCGAGGTGTTATAAATATGCATGTGTTCGGACAAATAGATTACATGTGTATATATAATTTTTTTTAATCCCAAAACTAATATTAGTGGTCCGCAGAATGGAAAGCACGCCACTAGTATTAATATTTTTTAAATCCCAAAAATATTACTACTGGCGAACAGAGCAGAGAACACGCAACTAGTATAACTCTTACTACTGGCGCACCGAACGAGATGTGCGCCACTGGTAATAGGTTACCGCTGGCGAACGATAGCAGTGCTGGCGAACAACCCGTTTGCCAGCGGTAACCTATTTGCATTCGCTAGCGATAGCCTTTTTCCTACTAGTGTAGGGCTTGCGGTATGATGCGAAGTGGCCATTCTCATGATAGTCTGG
The DNA here is from genome assembly GCA_012064385.1 of Puccinellia tenuiflora. Classification (NCBI taxonomy): domain Eukaryota; kingdom Viridiplantae; phylum Streptophyta; class Magnoliopsida; order Poales; family Poaceae; genus Puccinellia; species Puccinellia tenuiflora. Next base: position 501,538 of record QRDG01001859.1, read on the forward strand.
GTGACTGTAGCACCCTCACTTTGAAAAGCAAGAATGTGGATTTGCTAGGCCCTGGATCGAGTATGGCTAGCATTCACCAACAGGATGTAATATCATGCATAAATGTTAAACGATATTACATCGCAAGTATGAATAATCCAGAAATAAAGTACTCCCTCCATTTCTTAACATAAGGTGTCTAAAGTTTTGGCACGGATATTAAGACATCAGTATTTTTCACGTGATGGACTTATTTTCTCATGAAAAAAATTGAGAAATAGGAGTCCCTAATAGCCACAAATTGAAAACAATACTTTAAATCCCTCATTTCCATATTTTGACTCATTTGTTAATGGGTACAATTGTCCATAAATCGCAATACACCTTATATTTTAAAAAAATCTCAAAACCTTAGGCACCTTATATATCAAGGAATGGAGGGAGTACTTTATAACAACTTTGCATAGCCTAAGCTAGCTTTAAACTAATAATGTTCCACAAAATTATTCAGAGTTCCAAGCAGCATAAATAAAGTAGCACTGAGCTCCATCATCTCCATGAGCCACTCGTGATCATGTTGGTTGTAAGCTGATGGTGTGATGGAAAGAGTTGGGTGGTGCCCCAACCGAAGGCGGAGTTGCAGCTAGCAGCAGTTTTCCCTCGATTAACAAACCGAGGTTTATCGAACTAGTAGGACCTTGAAATCGACAACAAAGTGAATGTTGAAAATCTCTGGCACTTAATCTTCAACAGACGTGGAACTGCACACACTCAACCAAAATACTTTGCCCCCAACGGCGGAAAGGTTGTCAATCTTTCCGGTCTCGCAGAAAACAAAGCGGTTAATTGTATAGTGAAATAGATGAATTATGAAAATGGACCAGTGGAGTAATGATGATGAAAAGTGATGAATAAAGGTTACAATTAATGTAAAAAGATGGACCGGGGACCATGGGTTCACTAGTGGAGTCTCTCAAGTAAATAGAACGATCATATGATGGGTAAACAAATTACAGCTGGGCAATTGACAAGATTATAACACAAACTTAATTTAGCTATGACAAAGAGAACATGATAATATTTATGGAGGCATCACGACAATGAACAAAGACCGTTGAGTTCAACTGCATCTTTGTATAAAAAGTCCACGGTGGGATCGCTATCCAGCCTGTCACCCATCGGTATTAAGTTGCAAGCAATAGACATTTGCATTAAGTAAAGTGCATGAAGTAAACAATACTAATATCAAAAGAGACATTAACACCGCTGTTTTACCCTTAGTAGCAACAGCACACCCTCGCCCTTAGACGTTTCTGTCACTCGTGCCCAGGAACAAGAGGGGGCATTAACCCACTATCTAGCATAAATACTCTCTCTTGGAGATACACACAATCACTTGGCCAAAGTAACTACGCACATCGGAGAGCATGCAAGAACATAAATCAACATATAAGAATCATGCACAATCTGATCATAACTTTATAATCCATCGGATCCCAGCAAACACATCACATAGTATTACAATAGTCGATCTTGATCATGTTAGGCAGCTCACAAGATCATAAACATGAAGCACAAGAGAGAGAGACTACCATCTAGCTACTGCCATGGACCCAAGGTCCAAGGTGGGACTACTCACAAATCATCCCGGAGGAAGGCATGGCGATGAAGAGCCCTCCAGGATCGATCTCCCCTCCGGCAGAGTGCTGGGAACTGCTTCAGAATCACCCCCGAACTAGGGTTTGAGATGACGGCGCGTCGGGATGTCTTCTGTGGAAAATAATGGCTGCCCCGATGTTTTTAGGTTATTTATGATTTTATAGGCGTTGGAGGGGGCCGAGGAGGTGGCCCACGGGCAGGGGGTGGGTCCCACCCGTAGGTCCCCCTAGGCCGCGGCTGGAGGCCGCCTGCGCCCTGTGGGTTGCCTCCGAGGCTGCCCTTCGGACTCCGTCTTCTTCTTGGCGTAAAAATAATCCCCGTAAATTTTGGTCCAATTCCGAGAATATTTCCAGAAGTAAATTTCTGAAATACAAAAACAGCAAAAACAGGGAACTGGCACTGGGCATCTTGTCAATAGGTTAGTCCAACAAAATGCATAAAAATGATGTGATATGATAATATAAACATGTGACAACATCACAAAATTAGCATGGATCACTCAAAAATTATAGATACGTTTGACACGTATCAGCATCCCCAAGCTTAACTCCTACTCGTCCTCGAGAAGGTAAGTGATAACAAAATAATTTTTAATGAGACATGATGTGAACATGATCAAGATAGTAATGCAAAGCACATGATGTGAATAAGGTGATCCAAAACAATTGTCTATAGTTGACATTAAGCAAACAATGATTAACAAACGCTAGCTAACAAATGCTAGAAACTTTCATAAATAAGTGTGTTGGAGACATGGAACCATACATAAGGTTTAGAAAGAAGAATTGCAAATTATGTCTCCAATGTAAATTATCAATCATTGTTCAAAGTATCTAATTAGTCATTCATGAAAATAGCCAAGCTCAAGTCAACTGTCCTAATCCATCTACTTCACAAATCAACTGTTTTAAAGTCTACTCAACTAGTGCAAGTAAGAAGTGGCTTTGGCACCAAGATGTCATGGCAAAGATAAAAATGATGGAGGTTTGGAAGGTCAAAAAGAAAGGCTCAAACAGTGGAGAAGGTAACCAGAAGACAGAAGGAAGTCCCGTAGTTGACACTGTATGAGGAGTAGTGATTTCCATGCAATGGATGCACATAGAGCTATAAGTGTATGAAAGCTCTCCAATGGAACTAGTGGGGGTGCATCCAACTTGCTTGCTCATGAAGACCTAGATCACTTGAGGAGGCTCATCCTTGGAATATACAAGCCAAGTTCTATAACGTTAATTCCCCACTTAGTTATACTACTAAAACAACATGAGAACTCTCTACAATGAAGTGTAGGTGCTACTAGAACAATTGTGGTAAAAAGGATAGTAGTGTTGCTCCCTCTCTCTTTTTCTATTTTTTTGGATTTTGAGTGGCCTCCTTGGCTCTTTTAAATGCTCTCTCATTTGGCCTCCTTTGGGCTCTTTTATTCTTCTCTTTATTTTATTTTATACGTCACTGTAGAAGCAACACTCTATATTACAATGGATCATCACACTTTTTGGTACTCATAACTCATAAGAATAATACATGATGTATAAAAGAAGATATGAATGATCGAGCGTAGTGTGAAAAAAATGTAGAACATGTGGCAAGCCACGCGGCACACTAACTCAATGATCAAGCAAACTATATGGTAATGAAGAACAACATCAAGTCATGTAATGTAATGATGGATGTTGCATGGCAATGTATCTCGGAACGGCTATGGAAATGCCGTGATAGGTAGGTATGGTGGCTGTTTTGAGGGAGATAGTTAGCTTATGTGTAGGAGAACAGGATGAAGTTCTCCCACGGAGTTGGATGTACTCGCGAAGTATGCACCAATCTCAATGTGAGAGAGGGCAATGCGCAGCACCGAAGAGGCTAGCAAAATATGGAAGTGGAAGTGCCAAAAACCAAAACTCACAATGCATTTCGTATATTGCAAACAACTAGCAGTTTCAATGTTCCACAAATGGTTAGAGACACCCCGAGAGGGATCGTGGCGGCGACACAAGTGCCCCGTTGGCTTCCCCGACCGTTGCAGTAACTACCCACTAGGAACTTATTTTCAACTGAGCAGAATTCATAACACATTAGCATTGTTGACTTAGGTTGTTTAGTTCAGAAAAGTACGGCTCCATGCTTTACTAACACATCTCCACTAATCAGCTCTAACACCATTAACCAACACATTTTAACCATTAGTTATTTTAATGTCTCAAAACAATTGAAAAGTATCAAATTATCCACATAGTGATCTACAAGACTATGTAGGGTTTTTTCTACTTTCATACCACTACCACATGCATAGCATTTTACCGATCTAACACATTAACCAAGCAACAAAACAACTCTCTAACAAATATAAGTGAAGACAAGAGAGTTTAACATCAACTACTAGCAGCTCTAAATAAGATAAAAGCTAAAAGCGAGAGCTTACTAGCAAATAAATAGTAGCTAAGAATACTCAACAAGATATAAGCGAAGCACATGAGTATTCAAATGAAAAAGCAGAGCGTGTCTCTCTCCCACACAAATAAAGCAAGGATCAAACAAGCATATGACCAGAAAAATAAAAAATAAAACTGAAAGTAAAAAGACGCTCCAAGCATAGCACATAATATGTAAAGTGATAAAAACTTAGTTCAACGAAGACGACCTCATGATAGTCGATGAAGAAGAGGGGATGCCTTGGGCATCCCCAAGCTTTGACGCTTGATGGTTCTTGAAATTCAGAGGGGATGCCATGGGGGCATCCCCAAGCTTGAGCTCTGATCCGTCTTCAATTTCTTCATTATCCTCTCCTTTGGAACTTAAAAACTCACTTCACACAAAACTTCTCATAAACTGATTAGAGGGTTAGTGCTCATAAATTAAAAATGCACATGTGTTCAACTCAAGACAAATTGCAAACAACTTTATTAGGCATTAGCTACAGTTTACTAAGCCTCAATGTGGCACTCCACCCCTAGAGTATCACATATGACAATGGTAAAGAGACGAATGCAAAATAAAAGCAGAATCTGTCAAAATCTGAACAGTCTGTAAAGATCGAATTTTTCGAGGCACTTATGTAGCTCAAATCAGAAAAGTCAAAACTAACTAAAGATAGATAAAAGTATCAGGCTTTCATTCTAAAAATTTCAGAAAAATATAAAATTTATATAATTTTTAGATTTTCGAACAGTGAAGGACAAAATTCTGTTTCTAGACAGCAAAACAACACCTCGGCACTTTCAATGCACTAGAGGCTAAACTTGGCACAAAAAACATAAAGAAAAAGATACAATGAAGTTGCTACAGAGGCAACAACTTCATGACTCAAGAAAAATAAAAAGCAAACTGAAAGTAAAAGATGGGTTGACTCCAACAAGCGCTTTTCTTTAACACCTTTTAGCTAGGCGCAATGCCAAATATCAAGTTTTTTCAAAGTCCATTGCAACTTTTCCTTAAATAAGCGCTTCTTTCTCTTTGATAGGGAAGGAAAACCTGCCCCTAATGGGAAAACGAAAACGTATGTAGCCCTTTTTAACATCAATAAAAGCTCCCACAGAACGAAGGAAAGTTCTTCGAAGAACAATATTAGCTTGAGCCTTTGACTGCAAAACAAAGAAATCAACCAAAGAAGTCTTATTTTTTAAAGTGACAAGGACTTCATTAACTCTTTTATAAATTCTTGAAGAGCTACCATCAGAATGAGAATGACAAATAGGATAATCAAACAAGTCTCCAAAATTCATAGTGTCGAAAACCATTCTAGGCATAGTTGACATCATAGACCCAATATCACAATAAGCAAGGAACCTTTTATCATTTATTTCAATAGCAACATATGGTTCCCAATCTCCATCTATTTAAAGAGTTTGATAATTATTAGAGCGCTCCTCCATTCCATTTAAATTTAGATCACACAAAATATTTTCTATTCTATCTAATCTATCAAGTATTCCATCAGTTTTCTCATTCATGGGAAAAACAACCAAACCATTTATAATTCTAAGAGATTCCAATTCATCAATTTCAAGAAAATTTCCTCCAGTAATAACATCCAAAGCATGCTTACAAGCATCAGATAATCCATAGTAAAAGCATCTCAGTAAAACACAAATAGCAAGCATGGGTTGGATCTTTTGATGTATTTCTGAAATTCTATCCCAAGCATTTTTTAAGCCTTTCTCCACCCTTTTGTTTGAAGGTGAAGAATTCAGTCAAGAGAGTCATATCAAGAGTGGTAAAGCTAGACATAATGATAAGATAAAATAACAAGACAGGAATAAAGACTACACTAATTTTTTTGGGTTTAAAATTTTGCAACAAGAAAAATAAGCTAACGAGAAATAAAACAAGCAAGACAAAAACAAAGTAAAGTGATTAAGAGTGTGAGACTCCCCTTGCTGTAGCTCCAAGATCCCCGGCAACGGCGCCAGAGAACTGCTTGATGATGTGATGGAAAGAGTTGGGTGGTGCCCCAAGCGAAGGCGGAGTTGCAGATAGCAGCAGTTCTCCCTCGATAACGAACCGAGGTTTATCGAACCAGTAGGACCTTGAAATCAACAACAAAGTGAATGTTGAAAATCTCTGGCGCTTAATCTTCAACAGACGTGGACCTGCACACACTCAACCAAAATACTTTGCCCCCAACGGCGGAAAGGTTGTCAATCTTTCCGGTCTCGCAGAAAACAAAGCGGTTAATTGTATAGTGAAATAGATGAATTATGAAAATGGACCAGTGGAGTAATGATGATGAAAAGTGATGAATAAAGGTTGCAATTAATGTAAAAAAGATGGACCGGGGACCATGGGTTCACTAGTGGAGTCTCTCAAGTAAATAGAACGATCATATGATGGGTAAACAAATTACAGCTGGGCAATTGACAAGATTATAACACAAACTTAATTTAGCTATGACAAAGAGAACATGATAATATTTATGGAGGCATCACAACAAGGAACAAAGACCGTTGAGTCCAACTGCATCTTTGTCTAAAAAGTCCACCGTGGGATCGCTATCCAGCCTGTCACCCATCGGTATTAAGTTGCAAGCAACAGACATTTGCATTAAGTAAAGTGCATGAAGTAAGCAATATTAAATATCAAAAGAGACTTTAACACCGCTGTTTTACCCTTAGTAGCAACAGCACACCCTCGCCCTTAGACGTTTCTGTCACTCGTGCCCAGGAACAAGAGGGGGCATGAACCCACTATCTAGCATAAATACTCTCTCTTGGAGATACACACAATCACTTGGCCAAATTAACTACGCACATCGGAGAGCATGCAAGAACATAAATCAATCATATAAGAATCATGCACAATCTGATCATAACTTTATAATCCATCGGATCCCAGCAAACACATCACATAGTATTACAATAGTCAATCTTGATCATGTTAGGCAGCTCACAAGATCATAAACATGAAGCACAAGAGAGAGAGACTACCATCTAGCTACTGCCATGGACCCAAGGTCCAAGGTGGGACTACTCACAAATCATCCCGAAGGAAGGAATGGCGATGAAGAGCCCTCCGGGATCGATCTCCCCTCCGACAGAGTGTCCGGGAACTGCTTCAGAATCACCCCCGAACTAGGGTTTGAGATGACGGCGCGTCGGGATGTCTTCTGTGGAAAATAATGGCCGCCCCATCGTTTTTAGGTTAAAAGGGATTTTATAGGCGTCGGAGGGGGCCGAGGCGATGCCTAGGGGGCAGGGGCGGGCCCCACCCATGAGTCCCATGGGGGCCACGGCTGGAGGCCGCCTGCACCCTGTGGGTCGCCTCCGAGGCTGCCCTTCGGACTCCGTCTTCTTCTTGGCGTAAAAATAATCCCGTAAATTTTGGTCAAGTTCCGTGAATATTTCTAGAAGTAAATTTCTGAAATACAAAAACCGCAAAAACAGGGAACTGGCACTGGGCATCTTGTCAATAGGTTAGTCCAACAAAATGCATAAAAATGATGTGATATGATAATAGGAACATGTGACAACATCACAAAATTAGCATGGATCACTCAAAATTATAGATACGTTTGACATGTAACATAACCTCGAAAGTAAACAAATGTCCTTACTCCTCATCTGAACAACCTGCAACATTAATGTTGCAGCCCAGAAAATTTGGGTCAATACCTTGTGACAGCTGGCAAGTGATACTATGGTAGATTATAAATGGCAAAGACTATTCTACATGCATATTTGGCTGGTGGATCTCATGGCTCTTGCGCAAAGCAATATTTGTCCTACACTTGTAAAACCTTTCTTTTAAACCAGTCATTAATGAGATAAACATGGCATGAAAACTAATATCTCTTCTTCCTTGTTCACCCATCAAATTTATTCAGAAATTGGAATGAATGAGATTTTTCCGTCGACCACCTTGCTTAGTTACTCAAATTGTCCATAACCAGGGACACGACTAAGATCTTAGTTTTAATTACTCTCGAGAGTTTGTGGCACTTTCCCCACTAGACTCAACTAACCCAAACTTCCCAATCACTCATTTAGTGAAAAGGAAAGGAGAGAGTTAAGACGAGACCTTTCTGAAGCACTTTCCCAACCACTACTGGCTTGACCCATTCCAACCTACATCCCCTACATCTGCTTGTCAAACCGGATTGGTTCCATGCTACTTACTTAGTCAAGACAGAGCCCACATGACTAGTGGCTGCACTGGAAGTAAACTAGACATGGAGTGACATGAAATCTTAAGAGACTTTGGGTGGTGAGCACAAGTGCAAATACATAGGGACACACCATGAAAATGGGCCTGAACAGCCACTCAACATTAAACCACCAATAGAGCAACACCAAGTCCACTCAGGTGATTCATTAATTTAGTAGAATTTTTGTATCTCATCTACAACAAAAAAAAAATGAATTTTTGCAGCAAACAAATCTACTAAGTTAAATAGGTCACTAGTCAACTAAATCATGTGGCTGGCCTAACAGGATTGCATAGAATATGGATTTAATAAAAACCACCTATCATGCATACTACTGAAATTAGTCTACAGTGCAATGTAAAAGTAGTAATTGGTCATTCATGAATTTGTGTATGCACTTGCCTTGATAGTTCAGGTTGTTGCAGCTCTCATAGCACTCTAGGCATTCTTCACAATCTAAACAAATAATTTACACACAATCAATACACCAACAATAAATGGCAATACAATAAAACATGTATGCATGATGAAAATGCAAACACTCCAGGCAAAAATTTGTAATAAGTAGGGTGATTACTTCCTGTTGCCACTACATGCATGATGCTCATGGTCAATATTTTAAAGTGGTTTTAATAATTTAGAAACAAAAGCTAAAGCTAAAAAACCACTAATTAAGTTTCTGCAAAAACATTATAGATGCATGATGCAAAAGTGCAAACTCATTAGTCTAACAGAGCATAGAACTTAATTTGTGACTATTCTCAAAAGAAAACAATTTAAAATAATTTATAGATTTAGAGATATGCCAAAATTACTCAAATATCTCATTTGAAATTGAATAATTTTAACCTAGGCAAACCAGAAAACTAACCGTGCCAAAAGATTCTACAAGTCGAGGGCTTTTCAAAAATATAAAGTTTGCTAAATTTGGCCAAATGTTTGAAAAGTTAGGATGGTTTGAAGCTACAGGGGTCTTTCTGCAAAACTGCCAATCCGGGAATAATCTAGAAAATAGGCGGACAATGTGGCGCTGACTATGCTGCTGACGCAGCGGCCACGTGGCGCAACGTGACTGGCCGGTACCGGTTCGGTTTAAGGAATTATGTACGGGCCGTCAGATTCCGATCGGACGATCCAGATCTGATCGACCTAATCCCAGCGGCGCTAGGGTTTCGGCGAGCGGTGGCAAACAGCGGCGACACACGATGAGGCGCATTCCGAGCATTCTAGAGGGTTCGGTGACGGATGTAGCATACCACGGTGATCAGGGCGACGAGACGGTCTCGGTGGCGAAGTGGAGATCCTCGAGGTGCTCTTCTTCTCCTCCAATCGATGGCCGGAGAAGATGGCAGCGGCGGGTGGCGTCAGTCGATCAAGGACAAGTCGATCTGGCGGAGAACAGTTCATGGGACCTTGTGAAACAGATGCGCGAGTCAAATCTAGAGAGATTGAGGTGAAGGGGAAAGAGCGGGGCATCCTGGTTACGCTGGTTCGTGCACCTCTTGCCGGCGGTGGCGGCGGAACGGCGAGCTCGATTCCGGGCGGCCTGGCGGCGCTCGGGCTAGGGATTTTGGGGCGAAATGAAGAGGGGGTCGAGGGGGTTTAAATAGACGCGAGAGGATGCAACAAAATCATCCGGGTTTGTTTGGATTTGCGAGGAGTTCGTGACGGCCACGCGACGGGGAAGACGTGCGCCAGGGGTTGAAGATCGATGACATCAGCGCTTACGTCACAGGCGGGGTCCACCAGTCAGCCGGTAAGGAGAAAATGAAAAGATAGGAAGAGAGGCCGGGGCGGCTGGGTCGCTGCTGGGCTGGTCCTTGGCTGACTGTTGGGTTGGCTTGGGCGGCTGCGGGCTCCTTTGTTTTTTTTTTTGTCAAAACATTTTCTCATTTTTCTTTTCTCTGTTTCCAAAATTTATTTTAACACTAGTCCAAACCTTTTTAGAAAAAAATTGCAAAAATACTTTTCAGGGAGCTTATCAAATTTTGAATATATTGGCACTAGTCTTGCCATCAAGTAAAATAAAAATAATTTAAAATTGGCTAAGGTTACTTAGCACCTTTTATACCAATTATTGAATAAAATAAAACAAGGTTTGAAACAAACCACTAAATTAAATAAACTAAATGCAACAAACACATGATGTTGATGAATGCCATGCATGATTTTGAATTTTTGAAACTTAGTAACTAGAAACTTCAAAAAGTTTTTGATCCCTCTGAATTTTCAAAAAAATTGAAAATCTTGGGATGTTACAGACTACCACCCTTAAAAGTAATCTCGTCCCCGAGATTCGAAGAGGCTAGAAAGAATTGGGTTTGGGATCTCTGGTTTTAGGCATCGGGGTGGGCTACCACCCTTAAAAGAAACTTTTGTTGGTAGTCTAGAACTATTGTCCTCCATCTAGGGTACATGTTGTGGTTTGAAGCTGAATCATGACTTATCATCCGTAGTCCTCTTATGTTGTAGATGAAGAACAAATAATTGAGGAAAATTGTTAGTAGTGTACCGTTCACCATACTAGGCTGATTGAATGCTCTTCCCACATGAACATGGTTCACGTGTCCCTTCTCGAGAGAATTGGGTTGGGTAACTTCTTCAGTCTTCCTTTCTGGACATTCAGTTGAATAATGCCCCATCTGCTTGCACTTGAAGCATTGAATGTGACTAAGGTCCTTCTTTACTGCATGGTGATAATGATTCTGACCATTGTGGTTCCCATTGTTGCGGCCATTATGGTCATTGTCCTTGTATTCAGTTTTACCTTCTTTGCTTCCTGCATTGTGGTTATGACCACGATGGCTGTGGTCATGTCCAGCATGATAGCTGGCCTTCTTGTGTGTAGATTCCGAATTGTACATGTTTCCATTGTACTTCCTTTTTTTGTTCTCCTCCTTCTTGATATTGTTGTCCAGAGTGATCGCTTGGTCCAATAAGGCTTGATAATTTGGTGCATACGCCACTGAGAGAGGAATCTTCAGTTCTCCACTCAGACCATTGAGGAACTTATCCTTCCTCTTAGCATCAGTATCAATGTCCTCAAGAGCATAACGTGACAGAGAGCAGAAGTCGTCCATGTAATCCTTGAGAGTTCTGTTGTCTTGCCTTAGACTACCGATTTCATCCCTCTTCAGATTCATGATCCGAGAGGATATATGAGCGTTGCGGAATCCCTCCTTGAAAGTATCCAATGTGAATCCGGCCAAAGGGTGTGTAATCTGGTAGGTCTCCCACCACTGTTTTGTTGTTCCCTCGAGTAGGTGAGCAGTGAATCTCACCATCTCAGCATCATTGCACTCATAAGTGACTAGATCCTTGTGCACAAAACGTAGCCAGTCATCTGCTACAATGGGTTCGGTGGCTGTAGAGAAATTGTTGGGCCTAAGCCTCAGAAATTTGGTGAGCCTATCCACTGGAGGTGGTGGTGGCGGTGGTGGTGGTGGAGGTGGTGGTGGTGCGTTCTGGTTCGCCAAAAACTGAGCCATCATGTTCATCAATTGGGTATGTGCTGCCATCATCTGCTGCATCACGTCATTGTTGTTGTTGTCGGGGTCACGGCGAGGAGGCATCTGTTGGGGTTTAGCATAGATGAGCATAGAAAGAAAGATCTAAAGAAATAATTCTACCCATACAAACAAATAACCACAAACAAACATAACCAACCAATCAAACAATAGTAACAAGCAACATTTTATAAAATTTAGAAATTTATAGTTTTGAAAACTTAGCTAACACGGTATAGGTTCTAACACAAGGGCACTAGTACTGCTACACCACATTTTGATAGGTCAATACTTTATCACGGAAGATAGACTAAGGATAAATGGTGGTCTAATTTATCTTCCTTTTGAGTGATTCGATTTCCTCTTCTATTCCCTTGAGTTCTTCGAGATATTTCTGGGTATTCTGGAGTCTAAATTGAAGTCTTAAACCAAGGTACTTGATGGCTTCCCATGCTGGACTTCTTGCTGAATCAAAGAACATTGTATGAAGTTCTGGGTTGGTGAACATCCCGCGTCAGAAAGCAATAGTTGAGAAAGGTACAAGAAAGATATTTGGAAAGATTTGGATAAGAAGAAAGTAAATTTTGTTCCTATGGCCATTCTTATTTCTAATCCAAACCTAGGATTTTGAGCCTACATGCAACATTACGCTATGATACAATTCTGTAGCACCCTCACTTTGAAAAGCAAGAATACTTTGTAAATTTGCTAGGCCCTGGATCGAGTATGGCTAGCATTCACCAACATGATGTAATATCATGCATAAATGTTAAATGTTATTACATCGCAAGTACGAATGATCCAAAAATAAAGTACTTTATTACAACTTCGCATAGCCGAAGCTAGCTTTAAACTAATAATGTTCCACAAAATTATTCAGAGTTCCAAGCAGCATAAATAATGTAGCGCTGAGCTCCATCATCTCCATGAGCCACTCGCGAACATGTTGGTTGTAAGCTCGAAAGTAAACAAACGTCCTTACTCCTCATGTGAACAACCTGCAACATTAACGTTGCAGACCAGGGAATTTGGGTCAATACCTTGTGACAGGCTGGCAAGTGATACTATGGTGGATTATAAATGGCAAAGACTATTCTACATGCATATTTGGCAGGTGGATCTATGGCTCTTGCACAAAGCAATATTTGTCCTACACTTGTAAAACCTTTCTTTTAAAACCAGCTATTAATGAGATAAACATGAAATGAAAACCAATATCTCTTCTACCCTTGTTCACCAATCAAATTTTATTCAGAAATTGGAATGAATGAGATTTTTCCGTCGGCCACCTTGCTTAGTTACTCAAATTGTCCATAACCGGGGACATGGCTAAGATCTTAGTTGGACAAGGCTAAGATCTTAGTTTTAATTACTCTCGATAGTTTGTGGCACTTTCCCCACTAGACTCAATTAACCCAAATTTCCCAATCACTCATTTAGTGAAAAGGAAAGGAGAGAGTTAAGACGAGACCTTTCTAAAGCACTTTCCCAACCACTACTGGCTTGACCCGTTCCAATCTACATCCTCTACACCTAATTGTCAAACCGGATTGGTTCCATGCTACTTAGTCAAGACAGAGCCCATATGACTAGTGCCTGCACTAGAAGTAAACTAGACATGAAATCTCAAGAGACATTCGGTGGTGAGCACAAGTGCACATACTTAGGGACACACCATGAAAATGGGCCTGAACAGCCACTCAACATTAAACCACCAATAGAGCAACACCAATTCCACCCAGGTGATTCATTAATCTATTAGAATTTTCGTATCTCATCTACAACAAAACAAATAGGTCATTCATGCGTACTACCCAGGCAAATATACTAAATTAAATAGGTCACTAGTCAACTAAATCATGTGGCTAGCCTAACAGGATTGCATAGAATATGGATTTAATAAAAACCACCTATCATGCATACTACTGAAATTAGTCTACAGTGCAATGTAAAAGTAGTAATTGGTCATTCATGAATTTGTGTATGCACTTGCCTTCATAGTTCATGTTGCAGCTCCCACAGCACTCTTGGCACTCTTCATAATCTAAACAAATAATTTACACACAATCAATACACCAACAATAAATGGCAATACAATAAAACATGTATGCATGATGAAAATGCAAACACTCCAGGCAAAAATTTGTAATAAGTAGGGTGATTACTTCCTGTTGCCACTACATGCATGATGCTCATGTTCAATATTTTAAAGTGATTTTAATAATTTAGAAACAAAAGCTAAAGCTAAAAAACCACTAATTAAGTTTCCATAAAAACATTATAGATGCATGATGCAAAAGTGCAAAATCATTAGTCTAACAGTACAGAGAACTTAATTTGTGACTATTCTCAAAAGAAAACAATTTAAAATAATTTATAGATTTAGAGATATGCCAAAATTACTCAAATCTCTCATTTGAAATTTGAATAATTTTAACCTAGGCAAAACAGAAAACTAACCGTGCCAAAATATTCTATAAGTCGAGGGCTTTTCAAAAATATGAAGTTTGCTAAATTTGGCCAAACGGTTAAAAAGTTAGGATGGTTTGAAGTTACGGGGGTCTTTCTACAAAACTGCCTATTCGGGAATAATCTAGACGTGGCGCTGACGGGGCGCTGATTGTGCTGCTAACGCAGTGGCCACGCGGCGCAACATGACTGGTCCGTACCGGTTCGGTCAAGGAATTAAGTACGGGCCGTCAGATTGCGATCGGACGGTCCAGATCTGATCGACCTAATCCCGGCGGCGCTAGGGTTTCGGCGAGCGGTGGCAGACGGCGGCGATGCACGGTGAGGCGCGTTCCGAGCGTTCTAGAGGGTTCGGCGACGGACGGAGCATACCACGGTGATCAGGGCGGCGAGACGGTCTCGGTGGCAAAGTGGAGATCCTCGAGGTGCTCTTCTTCTCCTCCAATCGCTGGCCGGGGAAGATGGCAGCGGCGGGTGGCGTCGGTCGACCAAGGGCACGTCGATCTGGCAGAGAACAGTTCACAGGACCTTGTCAAACAGATGTGTGAGTCGAAACTAGAGAGATTGAGGTGAAGGAGAAAGAGCGGGGCGTCCTGGTTACGCCGGTTCATGCACCTCTTGCCGGCGGCGGCGGCGGAACAGCGAGCTCGATTCCGGGCGGCCTGGCGGTGCTCAGGCTAGGGATTTTGGGGCGAAACGGAGAGGGGGTCGAGGGGTTTAAATAGACGCAAGAGGATGCAACAAAATCATCCGAGTTTGTTCGGATTTGCGAGGAGTTCGTGATGGCCACGCGACAGGGAAGACGTGCGCCAGGGGTTGAAGATCGATGATGTCAGCGCTTACGTCACGGGCGGGGTCCACTAGTCAACTGGTAAGGAGAAAAAGAAAAGAGAGGAAGAGAGGCCGGGGCGGCTGGGTCGCTGCTGGGTTGGTCCTTGGCCGGTTGTTGTGCTGGATCGGGCAGCTGCGGCCTCCTTTGTTTTTTTTTTTTGTCAAAACATTTTCTCGTTTGTCTTTTCTCTGTTTTCAAAACTGATTTTAAAACTAGTCGTCAACCCGTGCACTGCATGGGCTTGTTCTAGAAATTATCTTTAGTGATTAGAGATATTATGCAAGTATATATATGCCTTTTCCAACATTGTTACATTACCGAGAGTTTTCTAATTATATCGCATCATGATGATTTCATATATATGTAAGGCCATACTACATTTTAGCATTTATTTTTGTTCTAAATTAAAGAAGGGTACAGAACAAATTTTTTATTTTTGCAGGCCAATTGCTCTTTTGACTTTGGAATAGAGCCTCTTTATCAATATACTGCTTATTTTACACATTCAATTCACAATATCCCTTATTCAATTCATAATCAAGAATAACTGTTACATCTATATAAGGTTCTGACTACAAAAACTGTTGTGTGGCTTTGGTCGATAATAGTATTATTGCGACGGATGACCTTAAGAGGACAATGTGTGTTCCATCCAACATATACGGCATAGCTTATCATCCATACACATGTATCATGTTGTTAATATATCATGAGATCTCTCTTAATTGGTAAATAGGATGTAAAACTTACTTGAAATCGACAGTCTTCTATTCATTAAGACAATACGTCACAGTTAAGCTATAAAAGATCTCTCTTCTTGTCTAATAGACTTGAACTCAACTTGGGAGCTCGGTCATGTCAGTGAATACAGTTTACTGAGCGACCTGATGTTTGTGAGAAAGTGTTCTCGAACGTCCAGAATCCAACAGGCACACGTCGACATCCCTTCATCGGTTAGCCGCAACAATGAGAAGTAATAGCTTTCACGGTTGGTTTTCTTTCCATTGCAACATGGAGGAAAAAAGTTAATTTAGATTGGTCAAAACCTTATGTATGAGTTAGCAAAACCTGGTGTATACATTATGTACACTTAAGGCATAACATCTAATAAATAACACTGCTACTACACTATGATAACATGAAAATCACAGATTTGTGACAAATTGAAGGCTTATTTGGCACCACATAATAGCGAAAACACATGAGTAGATTTATTGGACATGGATTTATATAGGAATTATAAATATGGGAAACATAGGAGTAAAAGTTTTAAAAAATATTATTAAGACCATGCAGTATTATTTCCCATATAGTGAAATGCTGAATCAATTCCTTGAGTTAATTATCCTTGGTCGGCCTCACACATAAGTGTAGACAATCTGCAAACATCAAGTGGTAGACCATATCATTATTATAGATCTAAAGTGATGCGCACTCTCGAGACTCCCGGGCCGCTCCGCACGAGGGCGGCTCCGGAGGACCCCCGATCCAATCTAGAAGGCCGACTCCCGATCTAACCCCTCCGGCCGCTGCCGCCGCCGGCGCCGGCGGTGGCGGCCACGCCATGGCTGTCAACGACAGCGGGCGGGGATGGCGTAGCCTGTCGGATCCTCTTCGTGCGGGGGCTTCGTCTCCATGGCGGCGCAGGTGTGAGACATGGCGGCGGGGCGGCGGCGCTGGCCGTGTGCGGCGCTCGCCGACGCGCGGCAGGGAGGCGGCGGCGCGAGGCCAGGGCGGGCGCGGTGGTTCCAGGGGCGGCGGCGCGAGCCCTGTGGGGTGTGTTTGCTGCTTCCTGGTGCTTGTTGCCGCTTGATCTGGGGGCCAACCATGGTTCGATTTGAGCCAGAGTTGACCCACTCGTTCTGATCGCCAGGAGCCGGCCGGCGGCGTGGGGGCTGTGGGCTCGGAGCTAGCCGAATAAAGGTGGTGGTCCTAGGGTTCCAAATCGCGAGAAGTCGAAGATCTGCTTGACGCCGGTACCTTGATCTGGCAAAAGTGTCGAGTTTTGGAAGGCTCCGCCGGCGAACTCCACTAGGCGACTCATGCCTGGAGATTGCTGGATCGGATGGTATTCGATCGGGCGCACCCGTTTTTTTTATCCGACCGTTTGGTTTCAGAGGGAGCGCTTCGAAGCTCTGTTGGCTGTTAATATCATGGAGCACGCTTTCTCGTTCCATGGTGCTGGCGGAGAATGACATGGAAGGCGAGATCTGAGGACTGACAATGGTGGTTCGAATCTTTCTGGCGATGAGGAATTGGCTTGGTGTTTCATGACTTGGAGCAGCGGCATGTAAGTGGGGGCGACAACATACGTGAAGTCCACACTCCTACCTTTCAGGTTGAAAATCCAAGGTCTGGTCTTAATTGGTTGTGCCTGACAGTGGTCTTGTTGGAGACATTGTTTTGAGAGCGAGGAGTATCTTCAGGGTGAAAACCCAAGGTCTGGCCTTAATTGGTTGTGCCGGGCACGGTTCTTCTTGAAGACGTTGCTTTTGAAGAATTGGACATCAGGTGTTGTTTTGGTGGTGGTTGTGCGGCTGCTGCAAGGACTGTAACTCTGTAGCGGGACTTTTCTTTTTATTTCTTCTTCTTATTGTCTTTTGGCTGTGTGCATCCGTAGTAGCTTTGGTTACTGCATTGTTGCAGAGGCTGGGTGCATGTTATATCTTTTCGATATTAATAAACACTCTTTATCTAAAAAAAAGATCTAAAGTGAACTGGTTACTTGAAAGGAGCTAATATTAGGTAGCCTTCATGCCGATCAAGAATAATTGAGCTGACACTTACAACCGAATGGAAATGATCAGGCAACTATTTTAGAGTGGCTATAGCATTTGTTAGATAGATTTAGCTGATGTATTCATCTACATATTTTACGGATGTGATAAAAACTTGTGGGGCTATGACGGCATATGCACAATAATAACAATGACTCTTCTGGCACTATCAACAAAGGGTAAATTTCCATCAAAAAATAGGAAAAAACAAAACAAAATTGGCTTCCGCTGATCCTACAAATTTGGCAGACACATCTTTATGTGTAATGGCACGCAATTTCAGTGATTAGAGATTTGAGATTTCTAAGCACAAATAAAATGTCTAGGAGAAAATTTGGAGGAATAGCACAATGCTAACCTTTTCTCTAACCCCGGGACAAATAAGTAAGATGAAAAGGTACATTAATCCTACAATTAGCTCCGCAAGAAAAATTATAGTAACGAAGGCAACCATGTTTTTCCATGAACGAAACAGAAAGATTGCACCCTTGTAATTGCAAATTTAAAGTTGCCAATCAGTAAATTTATTTGAAAGTAACTGGCAAAAGAATCTATTTGGAAGTAAAAACTGACTAATAGAGGTCCAACATCCAACCAATAACTATTATCATACAGAATTTACTATACCTTTTCTAGATTTAGGTGTAGGGTGTAAAATCAGAATTTATACTCACAAAAAACAACTCTCGCGACTTCACCTGATGGCAAAAGAAAATAACGTGAACCGAATGATTTTTAAGGCACAACCCTATAAGACTTCAATGCGAACCAAAATATAGCTCCTTATATTTGCACCAAAGAGCATATCGGATATCACTGCAGCGTACTCTACAGCTGTGGACGTATAACCTCAACAATACCTTGCAACACTTGAAAACAAAATACTTGCAATTGTCACACAAATAGTCATGCTCTCCGAACCTTGAGTAGCGGTGTCTATCATGAACAAAATACAGAAAAGAAAACAGAAAAACTGATGTGTCAATCATAGCTGCCGTAAGCTGCTATTTTCTTACTTGTAACGTTCTGATATGGAGACACCGTATCATTCTTATCCATCTTCAGAATAGCAAAGCAAGTACAATATTTCTTCCAAACCTAATTAGCTACAAAAAAAATCAAGCTTCAAACGCACACATTTGATACCCTCTAGAACTGAAAAATTAATGTCACAAAATTTCAAGTTATAAAATATCTGAATCTAGCTAGTGTGTGATTAATGCACACACTCTATATTGCACATGAAGAAGAATCTACTGGAGACATGCAGCAAAGCCAAATTATATCCCGCATTTTGTTGTTATACCAAGCATCACACGCTTACCCCATACAAACAGGGATGTACTAAAGGAGGGACAGTAGATATGTGAATAACTTACATCTGTCCCCCCCCAGCTTCCTCTTTGATGTTTCTTTTTTTTTTGTACAAAGTTTAGCGCTGCATTACACCGTAACACATGGCGGGTACAATTTACACAAAGGCCCTTTTACAACACTCGCCCGAAGCAACCTACTATTTGAAGATAAGGCCTCCGATCTTACAAAAACCACCCTAGAAGTAAAAGAAGAAAAGCAATCAGCTCCTAGGGTCTCTCCGCCACCACTCGCCAGCGACCTCCAGGTGCTTGAAGCACCGAGATTAGAGAGGAGATTGCTCGGGTGCTCTCGTCCGGCGAAGATGAACCGCTGCCGCCGGTCCGCTCGAAGATGCCGGGGACGAACCACTTGACTTCTCCGAGAAGCCGAGCTCCGGCGCAGGATTCGACATGCCTCCAGCTTGGAGGTTGAAGAAAGGCCACCCTTGCGGCCAATAATCGCGGCAGCAAACAAGGCTACCACGTGAGATGCTCTGATTTGCAGCAAACACCGAACCCACCACCTAGCAGCAGATGAAGAAGACCAGCCATACCTCCCCCACTCCTCGCCGCCATGGCCGTCCAGAGGGAGAAGCATCGCCAGCCCATCGCCTGATGCAAAGTGGCCCTGAGACTCTTCACCGGCGCCGCCAGTGGCAATCAGCCCGCCATCAGACTCCCTACTCCTGCCACGGGAGGGAGGAGGCAAGCGGAGATGATAGGCACGGAGAGGAGTCGAAGGAACGAACGATTTATTCGAGCAGCGGTTGCAGCTTGGCGTTGAAGAACTCCACCATGGAGCTCCTAGCAACGACGAGCCCTCCCACTCCAACGGCGAGTTCAACAAGCGAGTTCGACCCTATCTAGGGCCTTCCAGGCGAGTTCAACAAGCTCTTCAAGGAGAGAGACCTTGTCGACGTCTCCGCAAAATCCAATGTCAGTAATGTCTCATTCTCTCTTGAGCAGCGTCTGACGACCTGAAGATTGACGTACGAACATAGCAATGTGATTTCCTTTGCAACGCCACTAACATTATACTCAATGCTTGTTGTAAATCGAGTCTGGTGGTTGGCAGCATCTACATTCGGAATTTTCTACAGGTTGAGAACATTGATAGCTTGTGATATGCCCATGGTTCATACCCATTTTATTTATTTCTATGAAGGTTAAGAACATTGACAGCTTCTAACATACCCATGGTTCATTTCCCCTTGATTTAATTGTCTGATGGTTAAGCATATTCACAGCTTCTCACATACCAACATGGTTCATTTTCTGATGGTACTCACATGGATCGGCATCGGTTATTCTCTTAAGTTATTATATTGACAACTTCTGGCATGCCCATGATTCTCTTCTAATAGCCAAGAACATGGGACATCATCAGCAAAGCACTTTATTTCCGCCGTTGCCGATGTTGCTTGTCGCTGTCCAGATCAAGCCCCCGCCGATTAAATGCCACTGGCCTACCCATCTTCTCCTGCTGCCGGACCTTGCACCTCGCACGGCACCAAGGAACCGAGCTGATGACGCCACGTCCTGAGGGCCAACCACAGCATGACAGGAGATCACCTCCGCAGGTACTCAGGTGTGCATAAATCTGAATTTACTAATTACTTCTGATTCTTTAGACCGATGGTTGATTGATAAGTGATTATTTTATCAAAACAGGAGGATAGGAATAGGTTGAACTTTTATAAAGAAAAACAGAATGCTCAATCCGGTTTCTCCCTATTACCATATGTGGGTGGTATAGCAATTGAGGCTAGCAAAAAGGATGTTGAATGGCCATGTCGCTTACTTTTGGCCATATCTTTTTCATTAAGTAATGAAGATTGATCATGTATTAGAATGTGTCAAGTTCTGCAAGTGTGTATTCTCTTATTGATAACTTCTACGATTTCTGAGTTTTTTCTTTATTCGTCATCCTTTTGCTTTGTTGCAGTATTTTCCTACTTCTCCTTGTTCTTTCAGAGTTATCACAGCAGTACATGGGTACTAAAAGAGTTATACTTTGATGCAGACGCCCACAACGATCGTACGACACCAATGTGATTCCAATTGTCAATGCCTGTCGAGCGGGGTGTTGTAGTAGGACATGTGGTGAATTTCACCGCGAACTTGGTCAGGTCGGTGCCTGCCGAGCAGGAGAAACCTCCTGGCCAGGTCAGTGGCGTCAGCAAGGTGGGTGGCTGCAGTCGTGTGGAGGTGCTATCTATCAGGTATCTCAACCTGTTTGTGGTCAACTTTTTTGGTTCATGAATCAAATACAAGCGTGAAGATGTGAATATACTGGCGTGAAAGAACCATGAGATGAGAACAGGCTGGGATGGAGATTAAATAGTTGAGGTATATATATGTTTTCACATCTACTAATGAACAATTGACCACTGTAATTATATACTAATGCAGATGCTGCAAGCTTTCTTGTTTATTTAATATTAATATGTTTCACTGTCGACATCCTTGAATAGAAAACCTTCATGCTTCTTCCATACTTTCAGTCCAAGGAACCAAATATTTAGTCGATCAGTTCGATTTCATTAAGGACAAGCTTATGTATCAAGCATTCAAGCTACTCTTCAGGACTTAATATGATATAGTATAAGCCAATGTGGTCAGAAATTAGTTTTTGTAAAGTCAAGGATTGTGGTAGCTCATGCTTTCGAAACTTTTGGTACTAATAAAGCTTTGTGTTCTGGTAAGTTGCATGAGAGCATTTTGACCTGCGCACGAGGGCCTCTTGATATTTTTCTTGTAAAGGATCGTTCTCTTGGTATTAAACATTGTTTGCCATTAAAACTCAAGCTAACTCCCATGATCCTTCCCCACTGAAAAACTAACTGGTGATCCCATTCACTAGCGGCTTGAGAGTTTAACAAATGAGTCACAATCTTTGACTTGTCGGCGTAACAATACTGAAGCCTAAACATGACTAGGTTGCAGAGGTGTAATGGCCAACCATGAGTTCGTGGCTGCAATGCGGCGTTTTCCTAGCTGTTCATGCTAGAGGTGCTCAGGTGTCTATGGTTGCGGGTTAACCGAACTAAGCGTGACACACTATACCACATATACTCTCTATTGTGTATGTAAAAAGTGTCATTAAACTGAATCATAAGATGAGTCTTGTAGAGACGTGTATGCACGTGCAAGGCTACTAGTATAATATAGTTAATGGTTTTTTAGATCATCGGATCTCCATCTCGGAACTAGATCGAGTTTATACGTGCACCGTTAGAATATATGCCTAGAACCATTTGTGAATCACATGGGCACCTTTAGTTTTTTTTATAGGAGAACTCATTCCGAGCAAGGTTTTATCAAAGAACTACACTTAAAAAATCGTCTTTTTTATTTCAATATGTAGAAAATCCCGAGAACTACCACGTGTTTTGTTCTTTGTAAAGGGTCATCATTGAGGTTTCCCGCATGCGCTAGTGGTGGCGGAACGACAATGGAGGCAATTGGCGGTAAGACGACGAGATGATGTGAGTGGCGGGATCTCACTACGATAGGAGAGTTTTCTCGTCAATGGTGAGTGTAATCTTAACTGAGGATGCCACCACAAAACGGTTAGATCATCGGATCTCCATCCTGAAACTAGACTGAGTTTTTACGCGGCACTCTTGATGCTCGTGGATAGAACCATTCAACCTTTGACTCACGCACCTTTCCGAAACCGAAACTTCATCTTGTCAAACTTTTTATTTCCTATCAATTTTAAAATGGATAAAGGAACTTGACAAATACAACAAACGCCACACTCCACCCGAATGATATATCATGTGGCAACTAACCCTAGGTTGTGCGAAATAGGAGAGTGTTCCGCAACACGGCCATCCTTCCTGCGGTCAGTGGCGGAGCCACACTAAAGCTGTATAGTCAATTGACTACACAATATTTTGGTAATACAAGTCGAAATCAGGCAAAAATAAGAAATGATACAAATAAGAGTATCATTTGTCACTTGATTAGTCAGCTAGTAGCGTTAGAAGGGAGACACATGCATGTACCTACAGTACATTCTGCCCGGTCAATGACTAATCCTACCGCGACGTTGACACACGGCGAGGATGAGCTACCGCAGGGCAACGTCAAGAGCTTGTAGCCTTGCTGGCTGGTCCAGAGATGATTATCATGCTGCTAGGATAGATTAAGCAAACATGCAAGCATCGTGCTTGAGCCAGCATGCAAACATGCAATGCGTACGGTAGTACGGTACTGATGTGTACCGAACGAATTTAATGAACCAAAATGCTGGACAAAGGGTGCGTACACGTCAGCTCGAATGCAAGGAACATCACAGGGCTTGACGGAGGGATATCCAAAGGTTTCAGCCTCGTCAGCTTAATACGCCGAAGAAAAGGAGCCATAATCCGATCCTAGCATGCAAGCAAAAGGTGCTGGAATCTTTCCTGACAGGACGCGTTGTCATATAAAGTAGCTGCTGGCGACCGGAAAAGGAGCAGGCCGTATAGCAGGACCGCTGCAGGTGCACCAGAGAAAAGTCGGAATTTGGTTTCCTATTAAGGTAGGAGCTAGATGTAAGGCAACAAGATGATAAAAGCCATATTTAGTCTCTAAAGTAGAATATGTTTCTACCATGGTGAATCGAATGAAGGTATAATGAATCCTTTATATATACTACATGAAACATGAATCGGTGAGATGTTAATTTGGTATACAAAAAAGTATTCCCACAAGAATGTGTTTATCCGATATATCTGTCCTGCTCCAAAATAGTACTAACACGTAACACCTTGCTTAAGGACTGCACAACTCCAATTTCTCTTGCTCTCTTCAGGAGAACTACACGGTGACTTCACTTTACCGAGTTAATATTTCGATGTTGATCAACATAACTCAAAAGTTCTTTTCATAATAAAACATACGATTTCCATGTAGAAATTTGCAGCTGGAGATTAAAATAGGTCAAACTTACCAAACAGTAAATGCATCCTCGCCATACAATATTGTCCGAGCATGATCATAGTTGGTCGACTCGATAGACTACTTAAGTTCCATGTAGTCAGTCCCAAAGATAGTCTGACATATCCCCATTCCCTCTGCAGGCTGGATAGCATGCTGCAAAGCAAAAGTTTCAGGAGCTAAATACGTCCGTAGTCCCGGAACTTGTTCACGATGTGCAAACTAGTCCCACAACTTGTAAAAAGTGGTCAGGTGGTCCTATAAGTTGCTGCATTGTGCAAGACTAGTCCCAAATGGTTCTGGGGCTGACACATGTCATCCGTTTTTTGTACAAACACCCCTATACATTTTGTATACAGCACATATGACATTTGTACTATGTATCTCTATGGGTCCCACGTGTCAGACGGGGAGGGAATAATTAAAATAATATACACTGCATGTTGACTCGAACTCACGACGAACGAGCAGCGCCATAAGCAGCCCTAACCACCACAGCCTACGTTTGTTTCTGTCATAGATTTGACCGCCATCTTATTTAGCACAAAGCACATCTGTGTGGGCTACTTTTTTCATTATCCCATTCCCACAATGTTATTGCGACAGTTACTGAGTGTTCATGTGTAGCACACGTATATCGGTGTATATGGTCGGGATGCGGTCACCGGATTTTTTTTTTCGCTTCCACAGGGGTTCAGTCACGTACCTTCAGCGCCAACGTCATCGAGAATAATACAAAACGTCTCATGCACTGCCGCACGTCATACGCGCTAAATACACAAGTGTACGTCTGTCCTGTGTTGGTACTATCTTCTAAACCCAAAAAACAGAAGAACCTACCAGGTCAGCCGGTCTGCCCCATGCAGACGCGCATATACCATGTATTAACAAAAATCATGTACAACGTGTACTTTTTTTTGACGAAAAGTACAACATGTATTTCTGCCAGCCTCATGATTCATGAACATACGTATCCGTCCAAGTTTTGTAGTAGCCTTGTAGGTGTCGTTCCATATTCACTAGTATTGAGCTATTCGCTTTTCGCTATGGCAGTCACCGTCCCTTCTATGGAGATAGACATCAAAATGAAAACGAGGTTGTCACGTGGATCGCTAGCTAGCTTTGTCTGACAACACGTAAGTGCGCTAACGTTCTCGTCTAATAGAACAGCAGTTTGAAATATTACATGCACATATGTGTGCTGTGGTGGCTAGGCTTGTTATCCGGCAACTCGTTGGTCGCGAGTTCGAGTCTGCATGCAGCGCTCATTATTTTAATTATTCCTTCCCTGACTGACACGTGGGACCCACATCGGTACACAGTACAAAGGTCATACGTGCTGTATAAAAAATGTACAGGAGTATTTACGCAAAAAACGGACGCCATGTGTCAGCTCCAGAACCATTTGGGACTAGTCTTGCACAATGTAGCAACTTATAGGACAACCTGACCCCATTTTATAAGTTGTGGGACTAGTTTGCACATAGTGAACAACTTCTGGGACTATAGGTGTATTTAGCTCAAAGTTTCAGTGTGGGTGGCATTACTAGAGTGCAAAAATGACATCACCCACACTGTCCCCGTGTCCCGGGCGACAATCCCTAACCAGTAACCACCAGTGCTAATTGCATTAGTGAATGCACAATTAGCCTCCTCTCACCATGGTTCTTTTATTCTGTTCATGCTAGTACAATTACCAGCACCAAATTAAGACCACATGTTTTAATATCCTTTCATCATGCAGCGCGAGAACATGAGTCATCTGTCATCAATCATCAACATCAGTGGAGACCAGCATTTGAACAGCTTCACTGCAAAATCCTCAAGTATCGATCAGAATATTTTGTCCACACTAGCATGAAAAATGATACAGATCATAAACGTTCGTCATGAAAATCAAAAGGGTTAGGTGGCAAACTTACATGCAACGGTGGACTGGTTGAACTCGATTGACCAGTGTCGCCGGCGACGCCGGGCATGCATATCTAAGGGCATCGCCACTGCCGTCCGACCCTGTCGGCCGCTGCTTGAGACCAGGGCCGTCAGATCCCATGGCCTTTGCAGGTTCAGGTCATCCATCGGAGAGTGGCGTTTGCGTCCTTGGCGTTGCGGAGGAAGGCCGAGAGCATCTACCTCGTTTCCGGCCGCGCGGAGCAAGCGCAACTGCGTCCGCGTCGTCCCCGGCCGCACCAAGGAACATTGACAGCGTATGCGCCTCGCCGAATGAAGGACATCATGGCCCGGCAGGACGGCGTGGCAAGCACGCGTGCGGCGGCGCCGCCGAACGGCGAGGTGCAGATTGGTTCCAAACTTCCAGTTTGTTTAGATGCAGATCGATTCCGGTTCGTACTCGATGTATCATCGCAAAAAAAAAAAACTCGATGTATTGAGATGCACGCGGGGCAGAGTTCCGTCCGTCGCTGGCAGAGTTTCTTCTGCCGGTGGAAATTGCTAAATGTACTTTTGATGCGGTTTAGTTTTGAAGTGGACGGTTAGATCTAATCAAGTTGGTCTAATCGTGAGGTCTGTTTGGTTTTGGATGTTCTGTGTACGTCTGTTGGGGTGCATTTAGAAAAGAACATGTTCGCTCTTTTATAAGTACTAGTAATCATGCACGTGCACGCACGTCTCCACCTACAATTAACTTGACCGTACTTCAAGGACAAGAATTTAAAAGCTATATTGGTGTAGTGCAACAAAACCTACTTTAGAAATATAATGCAATTTACGATAAAAAGATGGAAAAGACTATACCCAAGGAATAAATATTACTGTTATTTTACTTTTCAGTAGACATTAGCTCTGATGTATTTATTTGACTCGTGGAGTACAAAAGATTTTAACATCGCCTCCATGAATTAAATAAATACATCAAGCTAATGTCTAATGAAAAGTAAAATAACACAATTGTTGTGATGGTTTTCGAAAAGGAAATCACAGTATTACAACGGAAGGCTCCTTGGGAGATGACCAATTTAATTTGACAAACCGTTACAATACTAAACGGGATTTACAATGGAGGCTTCTGATGTGAAACTCTCTTAGAACGCTGTAATGACATAAATTAGAAAACATCTACTCCTCTCAGCCAAAAAAAAAGAAAAAAACTCAGGACATTTATTTGTAAATCAGATGCTACTCAACAAAATTGTTAATTCTCAAGAGAAAACAGATGATCTAAATAGCTTCAGCCGTGTGTGTGTGTGTGGATACTCCGCTTGAAATCATCCTAATGCATTAGACATTGATGTCCTGGCAAGAAGCGAGGACGAACCTTTTTTTAAGAGTGTAGTACAGTATAGAAGCGAGGGCGAACCTTTTTTTAAGAGTGTAGTACAGTACAACATAGCAGGGAGCATGCCACTCCAGTACTGTATACTTCAGCAAGGGCAACGCCTAAAATGGTGATAGACAGGAAGACCATAAGCGTACGAAAATGTTTTACTTCACGTTCCAACAGGAGCAAAAAAACATGTTATCACCTTTATCTGCAGGAGATAAATTTGTAAGTTCATCACATTGGCAATATTATTGAGCTACAGATCTGGTTCTCAAGGTCTGTAATGTGAATAGTTAAATTTCCATAACTAACAAATTTGTTTCAAAACTGATTTGCTCCCAATCGAAGTCCTTGCAATAACCCCTTGTTGTAACAAACCAATTACTCCCTCCGATCCGCATTTAACGGTGTGTGAGCTGTGTAGAAACATGTACCTATTATTTCCCCGATATTTATCGGATCGGAGGTAGTAGCAAATAATCACTATGGAAAAGAATTACGTCGTGACCTTATTTGCCGAATATTTCTCAAACTTGAGGAATTTATAACCAAGTCAGAATAATGGAACCAAACAAAACAATAAGATCAAGGCCTTTCTCTCGGTGCATATCTGTAGATGAGATGCAGATGTTTGTGTTAAACTAAACTCAAGCAGATGGACATCATATAGTTGTATGCATAATTTATTCAAGCTAAACAAATAGCTACAGTAATTTGTAAGAACGATGATAATGTACCCCAAAAAATCAGCATCCGACTTAATAAGATAGGTTTGAAAGGAAGAAAATGAGTACCTGTTGGTTTAAAATTTCATATTCCATAGGACATATTGAGGAACAGCCTAATTTTGATGTATTTTGCTATCCATCAACCAGTCTAAAATGATAATCTTAGTACATGCCTTCAGCATTCTATTTTGACTTCCCAAATATATCGTAGTGAATAGCATTCATCCTAGAATTTGCAGCGAACCTTACAAAAAAAAAAGAGAAGGAACATGAACTTTTCACCATCTAAAAACTGAGTGAACAAATACCAACTTGTGTAAAGCTAAAGCTATGTTTAACTCTAAACACAACCTACTCACATAAACCAGTCATCTATATATATATATAGCATATTGTATCTTTATTTGGAGAGAGCAGCAGATTGCAAATAACTACAAAACTATACATGAAGTGTCCTACTACTTATTTTCTTAGGAAAATGAAAAGGTCCGCAGAAAAAATGTTGGTTTCTTCTAGGCTGCCTCGTAATAATAATTTGGAGAGAGTAGTGGCTGTGCTAGTAATCAAATCTACAACTCCATATACAGAAGGAGTATAGACCATAACAGAATAGTTTGACAAATATTCTGAACTACCAGAAGCTATTGCTATATAAAAAAAACATCATAGTCAACAGTAGTATACATATATATCATGTTCATATTTCTGTACATATAGCCTTGTCAATCTTTTGTTTGCTATTGGCAGGCCATGCAAGTACTTCTCGAATTGGCTGAAATTACATTGAAAGATGTCAGTATTGTCATTTTTTTACAGTAAGATTAAGGGTGAGGGGCTCCTCTCAGTCTCTCACCGTGAGGATAAGAGGCGTCACATGGGTAGAGGGCTTTAGGCGCACGGCGTGGGGGGCGGATGTGCCATCCTGCGGATCTTCCTAGCTAGCGCCATTCCCTTCGTCCTTCGCCCTCTCCACCAGCTCATTGTGCACACACTCGTCAATTGCGGCTGCCTGCACAAGACCTACACATAAACGAAAATCCTGAGGATGCAAAGCACACATATAAGATTGGTTATCAATCGACCGGAATTGCATTCGTTATGAAAATCTGGTGTGCCCTAAGTACCAAGAAGTAATTCCTGGAGGTTTGGCCTACATGCGCGTACTGGTAGCCGTCGTCGATGTGGAGCACGCATTAGTCGCCGACGACAGGATGATGTGGAGGAAAGGGGCATAGAGAGGCAATGGACAGTGAGGCGATGGGGTGCAGGGCGGCGATGGCGGCGCGATGTAGGGAGGCGACGACGGCGTGATGTAGGGAGGCGATGGCAGCCAGTGAGGAGGCGACGGCGGCGTGATGTAGGGAGGCGACGGCGGCGCAGTGCGGACTGCGGAGGCGACGGGGTGTTGAAGGGCGCTGTCCCAGGGTCGTAGCGGAGGACGTGGAGAAGGAAATTTAGGAGTAGTTATTATTAGCGTAGCATTAGTGTTCCTAAATTTACGGGATCAAATCGTGATGGGAAAATGCGGGAGGTGATGGTCTGCCGTGGCAAAACATTGGATCTAGACCGTTGGATCGGATGGCAGACCACCGGACCAATATGGGCTCTTAGATGTGACTAACTGGATTAGATCTGAGGGTTCGGATGGTTTCGTGTACACTCTTGTGGGGTGGCTGTAGGATAATTCATGTTAGCTCTTTTATAAGTAAGTTTAGATTAGAAGTAGAGAAGTAGAGATTAATAACCGTCGAATTAGGTAATGCCGTATTAGACATTTAGACCCTGACCACGCGCACGCCTCCTCTCTGTCCCTAATCTTCCCCGCCGCCTCCTCGCCATAGACGCCAATCTAGCCAACTCTCCTCTCCGCAGCGTCGATGGAAACATGGTGCCTTCCACTCTCATCTTCCACCATCTTCGCTTGCACGCGTCGTCGCTGGCACTTTACGGATGTACGTCGTTACAACTTGCTAGACTGGAAACGACGACACCAACATCCGGCCAGATCAATGATACCCACCTCCCTGTGTCACCGTGACCACCTCCCTCAGGCGGCAGTGCCTTCTCCCGGTTCCTACTAGAGAAAAGAGGAGGCTAAGCACCATGTAAGACGCTCTGCAGTCTGCATGCTCCTTTGACGCCGCATGCTGTTGCCAACATGCTTCGACGAGATGTAAGTATGCTCGACCGTTCTATGCGCATAGTAGTTTGAGTCTCTCCCTCTCTCCGAACTGCTGATACTGGCATATTAAGTTAACCATCAGACAATTTAAATCAAGGGGAAATGAACAATGGGTATGTTAGAAGCTGTCAATGTTCTTAACCTTCATAGAAATAAATAAAATGGGTATGAACCATGGGCATATCACAAGCTATCAATGTTCTCAACCTGTAGAAAATTCCGAATGTAGATGCTGCCAACCACCAGACTCGATTTACAACAAGCATTGAGTATAATGTTAGTGGCGTTGCAAAGGAAATCACATTGCTATGTTCGTACGTCAATCTTCAGGTCGTCAGACGCTGCTCAAGAGAGAATGAGACATTACTGACATTGGATTTTGCGGAGACGTCGACAAGGTCTCTCTCCTTGAAGAGCTTGTTGAACTCGCCTGGATAGGGTCGAAGGCGTCGGCGGCCACGAGCCGGAAATCCTGCAGGTGCCGCAGCGCCGTCGCGCCCGCCTTGCCAAGGTGGCCCAGCTCCGGGCGGGTGAGCTTTTCCTCGCGCACGTTGTGGTACTCGAACTGCACGAAGTCATAGCTGTCGGTGTGGCAGTCTTCACCTCGTCCCGGAACAGTCAAGGCCCGCAGTGCATGGGTGGAGGCGAGGAGCGGCAGCGGCGACTTTTGGCGTCCCGTTCGGCGCGAGGGGAGGGGCGCTGTCCAGCCATCCAGCACCATCAGGGCATGAGGCGAGAGGAAGCCATGGCCCTCTTATCCAAACTACTCTGCATCAGTCGTCGAGAAGGTACCCGAGGCAGCTGGGTGGCGCAGGCGCGGACTCAAGCAGCATCGTGTGGGGGAGGCTGCGGGGTGGGGAACAGCCATGTCGTGTGGAGAGCAGGCGGCGTCTCGTGGCAGAGGCAGACTTTCTTTCTCCCATTCCTCCTCCCGTCTCCGTGTCCTCCCTCCCCTCCCAACCTCACCACATTCACTCGCATCTCCAGATCCCGCCGCGCCGCCCCTCCCCAGCCATTCCCACCGGCCGCCTTGACCCCCACCCACCCGATTCGTGCGCAGGGACGGACGGACGCGGACTCACCGAGGGGATGCAGATATGACCAGAGATGCGGCGCCATGGGTGATCTCCGCTCTCGCGTGGATGGGTAGTTTCTATTTTTAGCCTGCCCTCCGTGATTGCAGGGAATGCGGGTTGTGTATTTTAAATTTTCCTCTGTGGGGTAGAGGTGGAGTACGATTCAGTCAACCTAAAACGCTAAGTGCACATAAGAGAATGATTTGGTTAATATTAACCGTTGGATTGAGCTTAGTGGGTCTAATCATCCGGTTGTAATTGGTCCGTATATATCTTATAGGGTGCGTTTAGCTAAACTCATGTTGGCTTGTTTAATAGTAGTAGAGAAAAAGAGATCTCCAAGCTCGTGAGCTGCTAGGTGTTGTATTATTTTTAGATAAACACACACAACACTAGTAGAAAAACCACCATCCGTTCGGGCCTTTTATCCCGCCCAAAATATTGAACCGAGACGAATGGTATACAGCAGGGTCGTCAGGGACCTTTGGTTACGAACCGGGACCAAAGGGTCGCGGCATGTGCAGAGCCGGGCCCAGCGCACCCTTTCGTCCCGGTTCGTAACACGAACCGGGACCAAAGAGTCTCCCCTGCATATATCATCTTCCACCCCGAGCTCCATCTCCATTTTGAGCTCGAGTTCATCACCATTTTCTCCTCCATTTCCTCTCCATCACTCAAGTTAATCCTCATTTTTTTCACCATTTGTGAAGATTGAAGGCACCCCATCTATTCAAGGGTTAGCAACATCATCCTTTCCTCCGGCGTTGCAACTTTAGCTCATTTCATTTTTGTGGTGCTAGCTAGGTGTTTGATGAAATGCCTAAGTTAGAGAGTTCATTTTTTATATGCATTTTGAGCTCAAATTAATTTATTATTTGTGGATTTTAGTGTCGTCCCGTCCTCACCGCCGTCGATAGCCCGCGCCGTCCCGTGACCGGCACCACCTCGGTTAGCCTCTTTTTTATCTTTTATTTGAAAGAAAAATTACTTGTATGATTTAAATGCATAGTTATTTCTTGTATAATTTTCTTATGTTTTTTTATATGTATAGTGTCATGGTTTTGATATCCGCCCCCGTCGGCCCTCGTCCGGTCTATGATTCGGATGTGGTATATTTTTATAACTATTTGTTTCATTTCGTGTTTATAACAACTATACCTACCAACTTGACATAGACACTTTTATCTAGGAGGTAGTTGAACCGGAAATTCCAACCGACCCTATTGTCGAGTTTTTTGTAAAAGAAAACAATGATTTGAAAGCAAAATTGAAAAGAAGTGAAGATCTTCGTCTCCAATGCCTAGAAGAGAAGATGAAATTGGAGTTCAAGCTTGCCGACATCATCGATGAACACGAGTTCAAGCTTGCCGATGTCGTCGATGCTCACGAGATCAAGATGGATGCAATGCGCTTGAAGATTAAAAAGATTAGAAAATATGCCATTAGTCAAGAGGCTTGGTATCATTATGTTGTTGGTTCGGTAATTACCTTAGTTGTGATTTTGATCGCATTTGTTGTTGGATTTAAATTCTTTAGATAGTTGTATGTTAGTTTCAATTAATGTATGTTTTATGAGAACTATGTATTACATTTACTTTACTTTGGTTTTAATGTGATGAACTTGAATTAATTAATTTGGTCACTATTATATATTCATGATGTAGTGCAATAGTTTTTTATATATTTATATAATGCAGATGAGCCGGCAATGGATGTACAGTGACCGACGATGTCCCGACTATATTAATGGCATGCATAGTTTTCTCCGTGTGGCTGAGAAAAACAAGCCGTCGAATGGTTTTATTTCTTGTCCATGTAGCGTCTGCAAGAATACGCAGGATTACTCTACCTCAAAAACCATTCACATCCACCTATTGCAGTCTGGTTTCATGTCCGGTTATAATTGTTGGACCAAGCACGGAGAAAGAGGGGTTATAATGGAAGAAAATGAAGAAGAAGAGGATAATGACAACTATCCTACGTTCACCGAAGATGGTGATACTACAATGGGGGAAGACGAAGCTGAAGAAGAGCCCATTGTTGATGAGCACGATGATAATTTTGGTCGGGCCATTCTTGATGCACAGATAAACAGTGGAAGTGAAAATGAGGGGTTGAAGTTGGAGAGCATGTTAGAGGATCACAAAAAATTGTTATACCCAACTTGCGAAGATGGCCAGAAAAAGCTTGGTACCACGCTGGAATTGCTGCAATGGAAGGCAGAGAATGGTACATCTGACAAGGGATTTGAAAAATTGCTGAAAATAATAAAGAAGATGCTTCCAAGGGATAACGTATTACCCCCTAGTACGTACGAAGCAAAGAAGGTTGTCTTCCCTCTAGGATTAGAGATGCAGAAGATACATGCATGCATCAATGACTGCATCCTTTACCGCGGTGAGGAGTACGAGAATTTGAATGCATGCCCGGTATGTGGTGCATTGCGGTATAAGATAAGGCGAGATGACCCTGGTGATGTTGAGGATGAGCCATGCCCTGATGACGGAATTGATGAGAGTGTTTCTCCCTCAACTACGCCAACAAGCACTCTTGATACCCTGAAAGGAAAATAATATATGGGATAGGTTGAGCCTCCAAGTGTAGAGTATGTAGAAGTGGAAGTTTTTTCCCCACGAGGGTGACTCGAGGGTTTAATATCGAACTCTCGGGGAATCAGTAGTGGGGATTTTATCTCCTTGTCCTTCTCTAGATATCCTGCAAACAAAGTAGATTGATTTGTGCCCTCAACCTCACCAAGTGGTTGTCAAGCACAAGGTGTGAGAATGATATTAAGATAATAATGAATGCAAAACAGTAAATAAATATGCAATGGTGGTAAGTAGTAATGCAAGGATGATAGTAATGATGATGGATGATATTTTTGGGGTTTTTATATGTGTATGCAATGAATAAAAGTGTTTTTGTATTTTCTGATTTTAAAATGGTTGAATGTAGAAAATGCTTAAAAGTGGTTGGAAAGTTGTTTCTTATGATTAAAAATGGACCGGGGTTCATGGTTTCACACATGCACTCTCTCTTTAATATAGTGTGGCAAATAAGTAGATATAGGATTAACATATGAGATTGCAAACAAGTTTAATGACATGTTACTAATTATATGGGCATCACGTCCTAACATAGAGACCTTTTGATTATTAGTCTCACTTATACTCCACCAAGATGCGAACTAAATCATAACACCTCAGTAATTAAGATGACTCGGAGTATAGCCTTAAGATTAATGACATGAAGTGAAAATAAGAACATGCTGGATCTAGTCATAGGTAGAGGCTTGTCACTCCTCATACCTTGCAACATGGTATTTTGGTTTATCCCTAGTGAGGCAACAAAGTAAGGTAAACACCCAATGGATCGCGATATTAAGTTGTCAGCTTATCACATCACCACCCCCATTACTCCAACTAATGCACACGTTCCCCTCACACGCTCTCATAAACATGCTTGATCAAAACAAGGATACAAGAACGGGGTACATAATATGCATCTACTTTCATAACTGAAATAAACATTGCAATCTCAACATATATTAACTCATAAAAAGATCCACCACAAAGGTAATACAACGATGACCGTAATCATGTTCAGCAGCTCATACGGTGCTAATTAGTGAAGCTCAAGAGAGAGAGAGATACATATGCTACTGCCACAAACCCATAGTCCAGAGGTGGACTACTCCCTCTTCATCATGGAGACGGTGGAGATGTCGATGGAGAAGAAGGAGACCTCTCCGGCAGCGCTCCGCCGGAGTTTCCCCCCTCCAATCTGCAGCCTCCTGGTCTCTGTTTCTTGTTTCTCTCATGTGGCGACTCTCTCTTCGAAAAACGTCGGGGGGCTCTTTATATAGTCGTTTTTAGGTCACGAGGATGCTTCAGGGCGAAGGATCGATGCAAACGGGGCCACGAGAGCCAAAAGAGGTGGGCCCACGCGGCCCCTGTACCTGGCTGCGTGGGGCACCCCCTTTTGCCCCTCCGACCTCCGTTCGCTTGCTTCTTTCGCTCCTAGGTCTTCCTCCTTTCAAAATAATGATCCCCGTAAATTTTCAGCTCATTATGACATCGTTAAGGCCCTGAAACAAATAAGGAAAGAAATAGGGGTTTTCTGCCTGCGCAGGATTAATTCCATAAAAATGGGAAATCAGTATTAATTACCAAAAATCATTAAATAACAGTAATATACCCCTTATATGATGCAAATATGAATGGAAAAAAAATATTATAGTGCAAAGTTCATGTATGCATTTTACATGCATCAACATCCCCAAGCTTAACTCATGCTCGTCCTCGAGTATGAAAGTGATAAAACTAACATGAACTTTGCAATACAATAACAACATGGATATAAAAGATGATTGCTACTGCTACATAAAGTCAAATGATTCATTAATTCAAAGAAGTAGCAATATGCAAACAGTTTATAAAGTGATATCAAGTATTCAATGCAAGGATGTTCAATGATAGTTCACAAAGTGTAACATAAAATATAGTAATATGGACCACAAGTATGCAATACGATAAGTAAGAACATCCTACATTGATCATAGAGTGAAGATGAAAATCTGAAAGTAAAAGGTGGACACTTTGGAAAGGATATATAAATGAGTAGAGGTAAAACATGCATAAGTTTCATCTATCCTCCAAACTATTCTACTTGAGTTATTGATTGCAATGGTAATACTTGGTGTCAAGCTCTCATTCCCCTATCATAGCATCTTGAATGATTAAAGTTAAATGTGAAAGCAAATATGAGTAGTGGCCTTGATAAAGTAAAGGTTATATGTCTCGTGCCCCTTGAATACAAGTACCTACATCATGATTACTCATCTTGGGAAACAAAGCAAGTTTAAGTTATCTATCATTGTAAGTAATAATGGTATTATCAAGAGCCTCAACTGGGGTACCTCTTGTCCCATGATATGGATCAAGCCCACATCAAAACAACAAGACAAACAAACATAATGAACAACCTCAACACCCTTTTTATTTACCACTTGATATAGCTTTTTATTGTAGGGTGTATCACAGAAAGTTCAAAATAGCATGTAAGTAAATTTCCACCATGAATGATGCATGGCTTAGATTAGCGGCCCAGGTTTCTCTCTAACCATTTATACAAACTCATTTAAACTTACTCTAGTTCCACATTATTTCACCATGATAGGCATCCATAAACAAAAGTACATGATATCAACTAAATAAATGATGGAACATGTTGAAAGCTTTGCATGTGACTAGCACATATGGGCTAACTCCCAACCTTAAACATTTATCAATCCACTATCATCATAATATTAATCACAATGGTTCATGTTTATTAAATGCAATAAAAATAAAGTGTGCATCAAGTTCGCGAGAGCTTTTTAACCAACTTTTCCCATTACAATAAATAACATAATCATTTTCATTTAGAGGTATAGATAACACAAATAACATGGTAAACATACTTGGAATAGCATAAAGCTAATAGGTAGATATGGTGGACTCACTGGAAAAACTTGGGTTGAGGGTGTTGGAAACAAGTTTTTACTTGTTGGAATTTTTGGGCTAGCAAAAGGGAGAAAGATGACCATCTAGATGCATGCATGAGTGTCCATAGAACTAACTAATTCATGTCAAACAAGGTGAAATAACATACAGCATCAAAACATGAATAAAAGATAGCTCATGATAAAGCATTTGCAAATTATTACTCATAAAGAAGCTCATGAATCATGCAACTATATGTGTCATTAAAAATCAACTTAGACATCCCTTTTCCCAATACAACAAAAGCATGCAAGATATTTCAACCCATATTTCCAGTAGCTTTCTCATATATAAATGATAGTGTGGTGGTCTCAAAAATAAAAATCAAAGCAAAAACAAACAAAAAGACGCTCCAAGTTTATGCGATAAAGTGTTTCAAATGAAAAACAGAAGTTAGACGTGTGCAAACCGAGAGTATGTTGGTTCAGTGGGGATGTTATCCACATCCCCAAGCTTATGGTTTTCACCATCCTTGGATAACTCATGGTGCATCTCCTCCAATCCCTGTGAAAAAACTTCAAAACACTGTTTCTCCCATTTCTTTTCTGTGGGGTGATATTAGTAGAGATAGACAAATAGGCTTCTTGCTGCGTATAATCCATGGACTAAAATTAATATGATGATCAGAGAGTTTATAATGTTGTATGCCCACTCATAAACTCAATTGGATCAAAAAGATTTAACTCAAAAGTTCAAACTATGCATAAAATAATATGGGACAGAATCTGTCCAGAAAAACAGCAGCAGAAAACGTATTTTTCTGTCCTACTTAAACTCATCGAAAAATTCTGAACAACTTCAGCCATACAGAGGATGAAAAGTTGCAGTTACAGTTAAAATCTCAGCTCAATTGGAGTTACAGAATAGCAATGAAAAATCAAACCGTGCACAGACTTCGTGCAGGAATAAAATCTCCGAATAGAAGTAGCAACTTTTTCAAACCAAAATAGGTAAAACTTGGCACTTTATTAAAAATTCCAGAAACTAAGCTAAGAAAACAATCTCTTGTTACAGCAAGAGGATACAAAGAAAATCCAAATAAAAACAACCGGGTTGCCTCCCGTAAAGCGCTTTCTTTATAGCCATATAGCTAGGCTTACTTACTTGTTGTTTACTGAAGATGAAGCTCATGAGGGAGCTTAAAAGTTGTGCCCTTCTTCCTTGGGAAGTGTTCCATGCATTTCTTATGTGGAAACTGAAACTTCACATTCCCTTCCTTTGAATCAATAATAGCCCCTGTGGTACGAAGAAAAGGTCTTCCAAGAATAATAGGACTAGAGGTTTTATTCTCCATATCCATGATTAGAAAATCCACAGGTACAAAAGTCATATGTAACTCTACCATAACATCACTTACTTTTCCTAAAGCACGTTTAATGGTATTATCAGCAAGTGCAAGTTCAACAGAGCATTTTTCAAGATTCTTTAATTCAAGTACTTCATATAATTCTTTAGATAAAATAGAGA
Source organism: Puccinellia tenuiflora (assembly GCA_012064385.1). NCBI lineage: Eukaryota > Viridiplantae > Streptophyta > Magnoliopsida > Poales > Poaceae > Puccinellia > Puccinellia tenuiflora. The sequence goes on from QRDG01001859.1 coordinate 539,954, forward strand.
CACTAGATCCTAGATCAAGTATGGCATGGTGGTGTCTCTTTTCCAATAGTTACTAGCACCTTGGGGATCCATATATCCCAAGCTTAGGTGGTATCATAGCTTCTTGATTGTATCTAGCAATTTTTTCTTTCAAGACATGATTAGCATATAGGAACCAAAACCAGATTGGTTAACATCAATAGAAGGATCACTTGCAAATTTTTGTAATATAGATATTAATTCATGCAAGGTACAATTCTCTAAATCAAGCAAAGGATCATTAACTTTCTTTTCCTTTTTGACCCAAACTTGTTTTTTAACAGGGGGTACTTCCTCACTTCTAGTTTCTTGCTCATTGTCCATAGAATTGGTCAGTTTGTTTTTATGTAGCCAATCTTTAAAAGAGGGACAATTTTTTCTAATGAAAGCTTTTTCTAATTCCCTCCAGATCTTGGTTGTAGCAGGTGGTAGTGAACGTATCCATTCTCTTGCCTCTCCTTTTAATGAAAGAGAAAATAATTTTGGCATCACAATATCAGGTTCCTTGAGGTTTAGTGCAGAACAAATACTGATAAAATTATTCAGATGATCAAGACAGTCTTCTTTTCTATTATCACCAAATTGTTTCTTAGTTATCAAGTGTAGTAAGTCATAACTTATTCTAGAATTATTAGCTTGTATCTCAGGTGTGGTAATAGGTTTAGCAATAAATTGATCATTTGGAGTATTTGTGTAGTCAATCAACTTAGTCCTATCACCCATTTTAGCAAGTTTTTATGTGTTTTAAATTTTTTATGAAAAATTGAAAATAAAATGACACTAAATAATGGAAACCGAATTAACTATTGCAAAACAAAATGCAAAACTAAAAATAAAAAATGCAAACCGAAATTTAAAAATGATATGCAAGACAATAACAAAACAAAATAAAATGCTTGAATGTAAAGATGGACAAGATGATGCTCACGTAGGTGCAACCTCCCCAAGCTTAGGTGTTAGCACAAGTTGGTGATGAAGTTGACTTTGTTGTGATATCCTTGGATAAAACCTTCCAGCTATGATTCCCCGGCAACGGCGCCAGAAAAAAACACGTGATGACGGAATTGATGAGAGTGTTTCTCCCTCAACTACGCCAACAAGCACTCTTGATACCCTGAAAGGAAAATAATATATGGGATAGGTTGAGCCTCCAAGTGCAGAGTATGTAGAAGTGGAAGTTTTTTCCCCACGAGGGTGACTCGAGGGTTTAATATCGAACTCTCGGGGAATCAGTAGTGGGGATTTTATCTCCTTATCCTTCTCTAGATTTCCTGCAAACAAAGTAGATTGGTTTGTGCCCTCACCTCACCAAGTGGTTGTCAAGCAAAAGGTGTGAGAATGATATTAAGATAATAATGAATGCAAAACAGTAAATAAATATGCAATGGTGGTAAGTAGTAATGCAAGGATGATAGTAATGATGATGGATGAATTTTTGGGGTTTTTTATATGTGTATGCAATGAATAAAAGTGTTTTTGTATTTCTGATTTTAAAATGGCTGAATGTAGAAAATTCTTAAAAGTGGTTGGAAAGTTGTTTCATGATTAAAAAAGGACCGGGGTTATGGTTTCACACGTGCACTCTCTCTTTAATATAGTGTGGGCAAATAAGTAGACATAGGATTAACATATGAGATTGCAAACAAGTTTAATGACATGTTACTAATTATATGGGCATCACGTCCTAACATAGAGACCTTTGATTATTAGTCTCACTTATACTCCACCAAGATGCGAACTAAATCATAACACCTCAGTAATTAAGATGACTCAGAGTATAGCCTTAAGATTAATGACATGAAGTGAAAATAAGAACATGCTGGATCTAGTCATAGGTAGAGGCTTGTCACTCCTCATACCTTGCAACATGGTATTTTGGTTTATCCCTAGTGAAGCAACAAAGTAAGGTAAACACCCAATGGATCGCGATATTAAGTTGTCAGCTTATCACATCACCACCCCCGTTACTCCATCTAATGCACACGTTCCCCTCACACGCTCTCATAAACATGCTTGATCAAAACAAGGACACAAGAACGGGGTACATAATATGCATCTACTTTTATAACTGAAATAAACATTGCAATCTCAACATATATTAACTCATAAAAGGATCCACCACAAAGGTAATACAACGATGACCGTAATCATGTTCAGCAGCTCATACGGTGCTAATTAGTGAAGCTAAGAGAGAAAGAGATACATATGCTACTGCCACAAACCCATAGTCCAGAGGTGGACTACTCCTCTTCATCATGGAGACGGTGGAGATGTCGATGGAGAAGAAGGAGACCTCTCCGGCAGCGCTCCACCGGAGTTTCCCCCTCCAATCTGCAGCCTCCTGGTCTCTGTTTCTTGTTTCTCTCGTGTGGCGGCTCTCTCTTCGAAAAACGTCGGGGGGGTCTTTATATAGGCGTTTTTAGGTCATGAGGATGCTTCAGGGCGAAGGATCGACGCAAACGGGGCCACGAGGGCCAAAAGAGGTGGGCCCACGCGGCCCCTATACCTGGCCGTGTGGGGCACCCCCTTTTGCCCCTCCGACCTCCGTTCGCTTGCTTCTTTCGCTCCTAGGTCTTCCTCCTTCCAAAATAATGATCCCCGTAAATTTTCAGCTCATTATGACATCGTTAAGGCCCTGAAACAAATAAGGAAAGAAATAGGGGTTTTTCTGCCTGCGCAGGATTAATTCCATAAAAAGGGGAAATCATTATTAATTACCAAAAATCATTAAATAACAGTAATATACCCCTTATATGATGCAAATATGAAGGAAAAACNTTTTGGGGTTTTTATATGTGTATGCAATGAATAAAAGTGTTTTTGTATTTCTGATTTTAAAATGGCTGAATGTAGAAAATGATTAAAAGTGGTTGGAAAGTTCTTTCTTATGATTAAAAATGGACCGGGGTTCATGGTTTCACACATGCACTCTCTCTTTAATATAGTGTGGCAAATACGTAGACATAGGATTAACATATGAGATTGCCAACAAGTTCAATGACATGTTACTAATTATATGGGCATCACGTCCTAACATAGAGACCTTTTGATTATTAGTCTAACTTATACTCCACCAAGATGCGAACTAAATCATACACCTCAGTAATTAAGATGACTCGGAGTATAGCTTTAAGATTAATGACATGAAGTGAAAATAAGAACATGCTGGATCTAGTCATAGGTAGAGGCTTGTCACTCCTCATACCTTGCAACATGGTATTTTGGTTTATCCCTAGTGAGGCAACAAAGTAAGGTAAACACCCAATGGATCGTGATATTAAATTGTCAGCTTATCACATCACCCACCCCCCGTTACTCCAACTAATGCACACGTTCCCCCTCACACGCTCTCATAAACATGCTTGATCAAAACAAGGATACAAGAACGGGGTACATAATATGCATCTACTTTCATAACTAAAATAAACATTGCAATCTCAACATATATTAACTCATAAAAAGGTCCACCACAAAGGTAATACAACGATGACCGTAATCATGTTCAGCAGCTCATACGGTGCTAATTAGTAAAGCTCAAGAGAGAGAGAGATACATATGCTACTGCCACAAACCCATAGTCCAGAGGTGGACTACTCCCTCTTCATCATGGAGACGGTGGAGATGTCGATGGAGAAGAAGGAGACCCCTCCAGCAGCGCTCCGCTGGGAGTTCCCCCCTCCAATCTGCAGCCTCCTGGTCTCTATTTCTTGTTTCTCTCGTGTGGCGGCTCTCTTTTCGAAGAACGTCGGGGGGCTCTTTATATAGGCGTTTTTAGATCACGAGGAAGCTTCAGGAAGAAGGATCGTCGCAAACGGGGCCACGAGGGCCAAAATAGGTGGGCCCACACGGCCCCTGTACCTGGCCACGTGGGGCACCCTCTTTCACCCCTCCGGCCTCCGTTTGCTTGCTTCCTTCGCTCCTAGGTCTTCCTCCTTCGAAAATAATGATCCCCGTGAATTTGCAGCTCATTATGACGTCGTTAAGGCCCTGAAATAAATAAGGAAAGAAATAGGGGTTTTCTGCCTGCGTAGGATTAATTCCATAAAAGGGGAAATCATTATTGATTACCAAAAATCATAAATAACGTAATACCCCTTATATGATGCAAATATGAATGGAATACAAGTATTATAGTGCAAAGTTCATGTATGCATTTAAATGCATCAGCAGCTCACAAGATCTAAGCAATGGAGTACAAGGAGAAGAGACAACCATCTAGCTACTACTATGGATCTGTAGTCCCGTGGTGGACTACTCACGCATCACTCCGGAGGCAGGCATGGTGGTGTAGATGCCTCCGGTGTCGATTCCCCTCTCCGACAGGGTGTCGAGAAGAGCTGTAGAACCTTCCCGAACTAGGGTTGGAGATGGCGGCGGCCTCGGACGTCTTCTAGGAAATATGATCGGGTTGCTAAGGGTTTTTGCGTCGAGGGGAATTTATAGGCGAAGAGGCGACACGAGGAGGTGGGCCACCTGCCCAGGTGGGGTCTAGGTGCGGCCTAAGGGGGGCCGCAGCTAGGTGGCGTATGAGCCCCTGGGCTCCCCTCTGGGCGTCCTTCGGGTTCCGTCTTTGTTTTTTTCATATTGGAAATAATTTATGTAAAATATCAGCGCAATCCGAGAAACTTCCCAGAACAACTTTTATGAAACAAAAAGACAGCAGAAAATAGGAACTAGCACTGGGTCCTCTTGTTAATAGGTTAGTTCCAGAAATCATGCCAAAATGATATAAAAAATTATAAAAACATGTGGCACAGATATATAATCAACCATCGAACAGAGCTGACCTTGACAGGGCCAGCTCACGCGCTTCCTCGAGCAGGTTCACGCCATCTTTGTTGGCCCTTCTTGCTTCCTCCTCGGTGTATAGGACGGCTCGGGGAGAGTCAAACTCGATGTCAGTCGGCACGACGGCTTCGACGCCATAGACGAGGAAGAACGGCGTGTAGCCGGTTGATCTATTTGGTTTTGTCCGGAGGCTCCATAGGATGGATAGCAGCACCTCTATCAAGCAGCTGGGTGAATGCTCGAGGGGGTCCACCAGCCGAGGCTTGATGCCGGCCAGAACAAGGCCATTTGCTTTCTCCACCTGCCTGTTTGACTGGGGGTGGGATACTGATGCGAGGTCCATCCGGATGCCCTTGTTGCCGCAGAAATGCACGAAGGCACCCTTGGCGAAGTTGGTGCCATTGTCGGTGATGATGCTGTGCAGGTAGCCATAGCGGTAGATGATGTCCTGGAAGAAAGTGAAGATAGTGTTGCCGTCCAGCTTCTTGATCGGCTTTGCCTCGATCCACTTGGTAAACTTCTCCACCGCCACGAGGAGGTGGGTCATGCCGCTGCGAGCCATCTTAAACGGGCCAACCATGTCGAGGCCCCAAACGACGAAGGGCCATGTGATGGGGATCGTCTTTAGGGCCATCGATGGGGTGTGCTTCTGCTTGCGGAAACGGTGGCAGCCATTGCAGGCTCGTATCATGTCCTCGGCTGGCTAGGGCAGTCGGGCAGAAGAACCCGTAGCGCATGGCCTTGGATGCGATGGATCTGGACGAGGCGTGATGGCCGCATTCTCCCTTGTGGATGTCCTCGAGTAGTCGGCGTCCTTCCGCCGGGTCGACGCAGCGCTGGTAGATGCTGGCTACGCTGCGCTTGTATAGCTCGCCGTTGATGATGGTGTAGGCCTTGGCGCGGTGTAAGACTTGTCTTGCGTGGACCTCTGCCTCTGGGAGCACATCCCGAGCGAGATAGTCGAGGAAGGGTTGTGCCCATGCGGGCGCCGCTTGTGCAGCACCTGGTTCCGGCTAGCCCGGTAGGCCTAGCCCGGGTCCGGCTGCGTAGCCCCCGGGTGTTCATTTGGTCGGTCGATGATCATGGGGGTGGCTATGGCCAGGACCTCCTGTCCGGCTGGAAACTATGAGGCGGCAGTCCCGGGTTCGGCTGCGCAGCTCCCGGGTCTGGTGGGCCGGCTGGGAGGTTCGGGTCGGCCACCAGGATGATGGAGTCTGATTTGGGTGAAGGCGTGATGGACGGCTTTCAGAGGTGCTCGAGGGAGATGTCGGGTGGAATCAGTTGCCGGGTGGAGCCGAGCTTGGCCAGCATGTCAGCCGTCTCGTTGTTGGCCGGGGGCACATGATGGAACTCGCACCCCTCAAAGCAGGCGCAGAATTGCCGGACGAAGAAGCGGTAGGCGGCCATGTTTGCGTCCTTAGCGTCCCAATCTCCCGAAGCAGAGGATTCACTGGATGCCCACCTCTCTGGCTAGCTTGAGGCCGTGGATGAGTGCTTCGTACTCGGCGACGTTGTTGGAGGCCTTGAAGTAGATTTGCATGGCGTATTTCAGTCGGTCGCCCTTGGGTGAGGTGAGGACGATGCCGGCTCCCAGGCCTTCTTTCATCTTGGAGACGTCTAAGTGCATCCGCTAGTGCGAGCTATCTGGAGCTGGCGGTAGGTATTGTGTTTCGGCCTAGTCGACAAAAAAATCGGCGAGGATCTGGGATTTGATAGCCGTCCTTGGCTCATAGTAGACCGTGTGCACGGCCAGCTCGATGGCCCACTTGGCGACCCGGCCGGTGGCGTCCTTGTTGCCGATGATCTCCGAGAGCGGGGCCTCACTCACCACGGTAATGGCGTGCTCTTGAAAGTAGTGCCTCAGCTTTTTGGCGGCGAAGTGCATGCCGTACACCATCTTCTGGTAGTGCGGGTAGCTTTGCGGATTGGGAGAGCACTTCGCTCAGGTAATATACCGGCTGCTGGACCGGCTGCTCCTTGCCGGCTTCCTTCCGCTCAACGATGAGGACGACGCTGACGACCCGACTAGTGGCCGCGATGTACATCAGCATTGGCTCCTTGGGTGTTGGCGACGCCAGGACGGGTGCGGTTGACATCACCCGTTTGAGATCGCAGAAAGCGGCGTCCGCCTCGTGAGTCCAGACGAACTTGTCTGTTTTCTTGAGTAGCTGGTGCAAAGGCAGGGCCTTCTCGCCGATCCGGCTGACGAACCTGCTGAGCGAGGCGATGCAGCCGGCGAACTTCGGAAAATCGCTGAGCCGGCTTGGTCGCTGCACGTTCTCGATGGCCATGATATTGTCCGGTTTGGCCTTGATTCCCCGCTCGGACACAAGGAAACCAAGTAGCTGGCCGGCTGGCACGCCATCGACGCACTTGTCCGGGTTGAGCTTCATCTCGAACCGGCGCAGGTTGGCGAAGGTTTCTTTGAGGTCGTCGCGGAGGGTTCGCCGCTCCTTGGTCTTGATGACGATGTCGTCGACGTAGGCGTGTACGTTTCGGCCGATCTGGTCGTGCAGGCACCTCTGCATGCAGCGCAGGTAAGTGGTGCCTGTGTTCTTCAGCCCAAAGGGCATGGTGGTGCAGCAGTAGGCCCCGCAGGGGGTGATGAACGACGTCTTTAGCTGGTTAGCCAGGTTGAGCATGATCTGGTGGTAGCCGGAGTAGGCATCCAGGAACGACAGGAGGTCGCCGCCGGCTGTGGAGTCGATGAATTGGTCGATGCGGGGTAAGGCAACGGATCCTTCAGACATGCCTTATTCAGGCTGGTGTAGTCAACGCACATGCACCATGTGCCATTTTTCTTGAGGACGAGGACTGGGTTTGACAGCTAGTCCAGGTGGAACACTTCCATGACGAAGCCGGCTGCTAGTAGCCAGGTGATTTCTTCACCGATGGCCATTCTCTTCTCTTGCGTGAAACGACAGAGTCCTTGCTTGACCAGTTTAGCGTCTAGCCTGATGTGTAGTGAGTGCTCAGCGAACTTCCTCGGTACACCCGGCATGTCTTTTGGAGACCATGCGAAGATGTCTCGATTCTCACAGAGGAAGTCGACGAGCTCGACTTCCTATTTGCTGCTCAGGTTGCAGCCGATCGTCAAGAACTTCTTGTTTGGCCGGCTTGCGTCAAGAGGGATTTTCTTGCTGTCCTTGGACGCCTAGAACTGCATCTCGCCAGCCGGCCTCTTGGCAGTCGGCACCTCCGCCTCAATGCCGCACTTGATTTCCTTGAACTCCTCAGCGACGGCGAAGGATTCGGCTATCTTGGAGCCGGCTGTGGCGCAGGCTATCGACGGCCTGTAGTCGCCTGACACGATGATGATGCCATTCTGGCCTGGCAGCTTCATCATTACGTATGCGTAGTGAGGCACCACCATGAACTTCGCGAGATCCGGGCGCCCCAGGATGGCGTGATAGGCGCTACGGTGCTCCACCACCTCGAATTGGATGGTTTCGCGGTGGAAGTTGGTTTTGTCACTGAAGATGACGTCCAGCCGGACGGTTCGCATGGGGGTGCAAGCCCGTCCGGGTACGATGCCGGTGAAGACTATCCGGCTCTGCTGCAAGTCAGATTCGCAGATCCCCAGCTTGTCTGCAGTGTCCTTTTATAGGATGTTGATGTTGCTTCCCCCATCTACTAGTACCTTTGAGAAGGTACAGGCGAGCCTGCCGGGGATGATGGTGGGGTCGAGGATGAGGTAGTAGCCCCCGGGTGTAGGCATGACGTGCAGGTGATCCTCCGGCCCGAAGGAGATGGGCTGCTTGGACCAGCTCATGAGCTGCTGCACGTCTGGCATGACGGCGTGGACTTCTTCCGCCCGCTTGCGTTGGCTACGTTTCTCGTTGCGCTCGATGACGGAGATGACTTAGGTCCCATCCTTGTTGGGGAAGTTGTCGCGGGAGCCGCCTGCGTCGTCAGCCGGACGCTTGTTTCGGTTGTCACGGTCATTGCCGCCTGGAGGTGGAGGTGGAGGCGGAGGCGGCAATCCCACGCCCCTCTGAACTTGTCCCGTCCAGCTGCACTGGGCGGTGGTGTGGCCGGCTGGCCTCCCTGGCTCGCTGTGCCATCTGCAGGGGCCGTTCATCGCGCCCTCGAGCATGACTCTGGGTCGGGTGAATGGACGATCCTTTGGCCTGTTCCACTAGCGGGGGTACAGGTTCTCGCCGTGTGGCGCCTGCTGGTTTCCTTCGGCGACAGCGGTGACGTATCGCTCGTCCGACATTGCCCCGCCCTCTTCCGGTTCTCACGGTCGTTCTGGTAGTCGCGATTGTCGCGACGGTCGCGGTTGTCGCGATTGTCATGGTTGTTGCGGTTGGTGCGGTTGGCGTTGCTGGGGCCGGCTTGCTCCTTAGCCGGCTCGTCGGTGATCGGCTGGCCGGCTGCGTTCACCATGATGGACTTGGTCATTGCGGAATCAGCCGTCGCGTAGGCGTCCGTGATGGACATGATCTTGGTCAACGTCTGGGGGTTCTCCCGGAGAAGCTTGTGCTTGAGCAGGGTGTTGTCGTGGCAGCCGGCGGTGAAGAACTCGATGGCCTGCATCTCGTTGACCCCCTCGCAAGTGTTGCGTAGGCTGGACCACCTGGTGAGGTACTCGCGATCCCTTTCACCCAGGCGCTGGACACAACTGGCCTGGTGACGTGGGCGACCCGGATGCTGGTAAGTGCTGGCGAAGTTCCGGACGAATACTTCCTCGAAGTCCAGCCATGAGTTGACGCTGCCCACCGGCAGGCTGTTAAGCCAGGTGCGTGCAGAGTCCCTTAGCATTAGCGGTGCGTAACGCACCGTGACCCTCTTGTTGCTGCCTGCGATGGAGACGGTGGTGATGTAGTCGGAGAGCCAGTCCTCTGGCTTGTTGGTTCCATCGTACTTGGGCGTGTCGTGAGGAGTGTAAAGTCTCTGGGAAAGACTTCCTATGCGATGCGCGGCCCGAAGCAGGAGTGGCCACCGTCTTCTTCTTCCTCGATCCGGCGGGAGGCTTCTAGCGCGTTGATCGAGAGCGGGCGTCGTTGCCAACCTCCGGTCCTAGCGGTCCCAGGCGGTCGTGTACCTTACCCTTGCCGGCTGGGTGTGGAGCCGCCTCATGTTCCTTGCCTTTGTCGTCCCGGCTACCTCCTGCAGCCGGCTCACGGTTTTGCACGCCCTGATCACTTCGACTGCCTCCTACAGTCGGTCCGCGGTTGCGGTCCGGGTGTGGACCAGAGTTGACATTGCGTGCTCGATGTATGCGAGGGAAAGAGGCCTGGCGATCCTGCCGAGTCGCACCGGCTGGCGGCGGGCCGGTTGGTCCACCATCCGGTGGCATTTCTCCAGCCAGACTGTTTGTAGTGGAGCCGGCCTGCCACCGGTCGTAGACGGTCTGCAGCCGGTTTGCAGCGTTGACGAGGTCCTGGAGGCGTTGTTGCTGCAGGCGCATCTCTTCCCCTTGCAAGCCGGCAAGATCGGCTGTGGCGGCTTGCGCCGCCCTCATGTTCTTCGCGGGGGTGCTGTAGACGAGTCGGCGCAAACCAGGTGGCGCAGCCGGATTGGCGTCGTTGCCCATCTCGCTCTCGAGATTGCCTCCACGGTGCCTTACTTCCTCCACCCGGCTGGAGTGAACCGGCATCGGGGTGAAGCCGTGAGCGGTGTTGTACTCGCGGACCCGAGCCTCCAATCGGCGCTCCGTGGCGGTGATAGTTTCGACGCCGTCGAGAAGACATAGGCTTGCTGCGTCGAGCTCTGCTGCTGCTGCTGCCGCTGGGTTGGCATTGGCGATGATGGGCGTGGAGAGGCCTTGGATGAGAGCCTCGACGGAGCTCGGGGTGTTGTTGCGGACGCTGCCCTGCGGGTCGACGGGTGCGGCAGCGGTCACCATGACCTCCGCGTAGGCGTGAAGCGCGGGGCTGCTTTCGTAGCCGGCCGCCTCGAGGAAACGGTCAGAGCAAGCATGCACCTTTGCAGGGTACTCGGGGGCGACGTAGACGTAGACGTGGTGCTCGCCAAAACTGATGACAGTGCCGTCCTCGAGGAAGACGGAGCCGGTGAAGCAGGAGGCGTTGTCGACGACGAAGTCGATGGAGCCGAAAGTGGTGATGAGGCCGGTGGCGACTCGCTCGCCGAGCCGGCCACGGGATCCCATGCAGAATGTGACCCCGTCCACTATAACTTGCCCCACGGTGGGCGCCAAATGTCGTGGTATGGAGTTCGACATATGTCTAAGTATAGGCTTGAGTGATGTGGGAGCAACTGTCACAGACGGCGGATCCTGCAGGCGAGATTGAGCACAAGCATGCACACTAACACACCATGTACCCAGGTTCGGAGCCCTCGTGGTGAGGTAAAACTCCTATTCCTGCCTTGTTCTTTCTATTCCTTAGTGGTGATCTTACAAAGGGCTCCTTGAGCTGTATGAGATGAACTAGGGTTTCTCCAAAGGCTAAATGGTCCCTCCTTTCTCTGGTGGCCGCAACAGTCAGTGACAAGTTGGGCCGGCTGGTCGCGGCAGGCGACCCGGTCCTGCCAGGTCCGGGTACAGTGTATCTCCTTCCCATAGTAATCTTCCTTCAGGTATAGTCCTTAGTCGCATGACGTGGTGGCGCCGCTGTCGGGGACGTGAGGAGCCGGGCGGCACGCGTCTGATCTTGCCGGCTCCCGTCCCGTCGGGCGCGGGTCTGCGAGGAATGGCACACCCCGCACTATACGATGTGGAGGCCGGCGCAGCTGCGTCGTGGGCAGCGTGAGGCCGACAGCTTCCTCTGTAGCTCATGCCGCCCTGTCGGTGACCTTGGCCAGCCTCCTCCTTCATCCGGCTGCTGGGAGCAGGCGGACGTGCCCCAGCAGGATAGCCTTGATGTAATGTGCATGTCTTGAACCACCCGGGGGTCATCCCCCCGATAATCATGAGCCTCCTCCCCCGCCGCCGCATCTCGTTGCAGTGCCGCACCACACGCCCGCCACCGTGAGCCACCTCCCCCGCTGCCGCATCTCGTCCCCCGCGCCGCTGAAAGTGCATCTAGTCCCCTAATATGTTTTGTTATTAATGACAACATAATAATTTAAATCTAATATTGTTTTGTAAGTTCTCGCGGGTTTTACACTGGAAGAAACTGCATATGACGGTAGTACCGCCGGCCGTGGCGGTAGTACCACCATCCCTGGGCTTTGAGTGCTCCCCTGGGCAGTGCGGCACCGCCAGCAGTGCCGCCAGGGAGGGCCTCTGTTAGACCTCAACGGAAGTACCGCCGTCTCTATCGGCAGTACCGCTGCTGGGGACTTTGAGCCGTCCCCTGCGCTGCGCAGCACCGCCAGCAATGCTGCCAATACTGCCGCCAGGAAGGGGCTATGTTAGACCTCAGCGGTAGTACTGCCCGCCTCTGGCGGCAGTACCGCTGCTAGGGACTTTGATCACTCCCCTGGGCTGCATGGCACCGCCATTAATGCCGCTAGGGAGGTGCTCTGTTAGCCCTCAATGGCAGTACTGCCGCCTCTGGCGGCAGTACCACTGCTGGGGACTTTGAACCCTCCCCTGGGCTACGCAGCACCGCAAGCAGTGCCACCCGCACTGCCGCCAGGAGGGCTCCCTGTTCGCCCTCAGCGGCAGTACCGCTGCTGCGGGATGAGCCCGCCCTGCGGTCAGAAGGAGCCGTTGAAGACCGAAGAATGCAGCGGCACTACCGCCAGGACCGGCGGTAGTGCCGCTGTAGTGGAGCTGCTGCGCAGCCAATGGCCAGTTTGGAGAGAGGGGTATTTAAGGAGGGCTTCTCCCTCCTTTGCCTTTAAGGCTCTAGACTCAAGTTCTTTCTCTCTCCTCCATTAATGAGCCCAAGCTAAAATCGCCTAGATCTCCCACTCCTTTGCCCCAACTTCGTTGATATTTTGAGGAGTGAAGTAGGAGACCTAGATCTAGCCTTCCACCGAAGGAATTTCGAATCCCCCCATTATTTGTTTGTGGATCTTGGATCTTGTAGGCTCTTAGGGTTTCTTGGGAACCTTAGGAGAAAGTGCGGGTTTCGGAGCTTCATTAGTTGTGAGAAGCTCCGGGACATTGTAGGGAGTCTCCAACTCATTGTGGAGAGCCCCAACCTTGGTGTAAAGGTTTCGTCAACGCCTTCAAGTCGACCTCATAGTGGAAAGAGATATTCCCTGACGGGATTAGCACACGGAGGATAGGGTGAGCACAGACGTGCTTGTAGGAGGGCCAAGGAGCCTCGACACCCCTCCAACGTAGACGTACTTCCCTTGGAAGGAACTACGGGAATCATATCCTCGTGTCCACTTGCGGTGACTTCTATCCTTTACTTCCCGTTGCGCATTTACTTGTTCCTTGTATCTTGTCACTTAGGGTTGTTCATCTAGTTGCACATCTAGATAACTTGCTTTTACTTTGTTAAAGCCCTAATTAAAAGAAAAGGAATTAAAATTGGTAGTCGCCTATTCACCCCCCCCCCCTTCTAGTCGACCATACGTCCTTTCAATTGGTATCAGAGCCTCGTCTCTTATCTAAGGTTCAACAACCTAAGAGAGTACGGCCGACAAAGAGGATTCCGAAGCACCGACCACTATAGGTTATGTCAAAGACGCTATCGGTGGTGTTGCCACAAAGGTTGACACCCTTGAGGCAAGCATTACCGCTAATGTCAATGGTAAACTTGGTGATACGATGCGGAAGATGTTCGAGGAATATTTAGGGAAAACTCCTAAAGTTAGTGCCCCTCCCATTCCCATCGAGGGTGGTGTTAGTGATATTCTCGCTAACCCAATCTTGAGTGGAGAAGGAAACACAGAGTGGTACTAACTCTAACAATGCTCCGGCCATCTTTGCTCAAATTCCTCCGGGCGAAATCTATAACAACATCCATCCTATCGTCTCTATGCCACACATAACTAGCATGGGCCCCCCACCTAAAATGATTCAATTAATTTTGCTAGATGGCAATTTAAATTGCGCTCTCATATGTCAAGCTCTTGCACTCACTTGTGGCGAATTATAGAGCAAGGATTTCATCTGGTGCATCCCAACAACTTGACACCAAGGGAGGACATCAACTCTCAACTCAATGCCACCGCTCTTCACATGATTCAGTCGGCGGCAATCGATGAGTACCTCCCACACATCCAAATGTGCAAGACCGCCAAAGATGCTTGGCAAAAGCTCGACACCCTCTTCTTGGGTAACAAAAGCATCCAACAATCCAAGTATGAAACCACTTTGGATCAAGACGAAGAGTTCATGATGCAAGATGATGAGTCACCGGAAGATCTAATCGAAGACTTACGACCCTTTGAAAGGACAAGGATGTCGCCTAGAGGGGGGGGGGGGTGAATAGGCGATTTATAAATTTCATGATTACGCTTGTTAAATGCGAAAAAACAGCGTTTAATTTATCAAGCACACAAAACCTAATATACTAGTTTCACCTATGTGCGCCAACAACTTATGCTAAGCAATATAACAACAAGGTGATAGCAAGATATAATACTTCAAGCACGAGGGCTATCATAATATAAAGTGCATAAGTAAAGAGCTCGGGTATAGAAATAACCAAGGCACGC
>QRDG01001860.1:0-84424 GCA_012064385.1 Puccinellia tenuiflora
GCTCCTACATTTGGTATTAGAGCCCGAAGATCCGAGACGGCGGCGGCACGGCGGCCGCCATGTGAGGCGGAGGACGTCAACGTGAGGTGGGGGCCGTAGGCGGCGCGATGCTGCCGCGGCCGGTTGCGCCGTGAGGCTGCTAAGAGGACAAGGCGTGGTGGACGGTGCTGCGATGGCGTTGTCCACAACCAGTGGCTGTGGGTGATCCGCTTTGAGCTTTTCAGAGTTAGCATGACAAGATTAGGGAGGTGATTGTTAGCACTAATCTTGTCATGATGTGTCTGCATGTCTAGTTTTGAGTATGCATGTAGTTTAGATGGTTTAGCGAGTGTACATAGGCCAACGAAGCTTCAGCTTTGTGCGCGAAGGAGGCGAGATGCCAAGCTGCTGTGCGATGCGGCGAGTACGGTGAGATGCCGATGGTGCCGTGTGATGCGGTGATGTCGTGAGAAGCGGCAAGACGCGACGTAGGCTGGAGTGTGATGGGATATAGTACAATATGATCAAATTAAGTCGGGCGACCCGGCAAGTTCAGGTCGATTAGTCCGTTAGTGCATGCGTGTTGTGTTGGCCGGGTCCTGTGATCGTTGAGCTGAGCATGACCGTGCATGTAGCTAGAGACTTGTTAGCTGCATGAAGTTAGTTGGGTTAGTGGCCTGAGTTAGTGCCTGCACGGTGTTAGTGGCCTCCGGCCGTGGAGTGTAGTGTTAGTGGCAGACGGTTTGCTATATATATCCTGTATGCATCTAGTTGTAATTTGTGACAAGAGAGATTAAGAAGTGAGAAAACGTTGGGCCGTGTGAGGCAGCACAACACCAAAATACTTGTCTCCATTGTTTGTGTGCGTGAGCTGTGAGAGTGCAGCTCCTACATTTGGTATTAGAGCCCGAAGATCCGAGACGGCGGCGGCACGGCGGCCGCCATGTGAGGCGGAGGACGTCAACGTGAGGTGGGGGCCGTAGGCGGCGCGATGCTGCCGCGGCCGGTTGCGCCGTGAGGCTGCTAAGAGGACAAGGCGTGGTGGACGGTGCTGCGATGGCATTGTCCACAACCAGTGGCTGTGGGTGATCCGCTTTGAGCTTTTCAGAGTTAGCATGACAAGATTAGGGAGGTGATTGTTAGCACTAATCTTGTCATGATGTGTCTGCATGTCTAGTTTTGAGTTATGCATGTAGTTTAGATGGTTTAGCGAAGTGTACATAGGCCAACGAAGCTTCAGCTGTGTGCGCGAAGGAGGCGAGATGCCAAGCTGCTGTGCGATGCGGCGAGTACGGTGAGATGCCGATGGTGCCGTGTGATGCGGTGATGTCGTGAGAAGCGGCAAGACGCGACGGAGGCTGGAGTGTGATGGGATACAGTATAATATGATCAAGTTAAGTCGGGCGACCCAGCAAGTTCAGGTCGATTAGTCCGTTAGTGCATGCGTGTTGTGTTGGCCGGGTCCTGTGACCGTTGAGCTGAGCATGACCATGCATGTAACTAGAGACTTGTTAGCTGCATGGAGTTAGTTGGGTCAGTGGCCTGAGTTAGTGCCTGCACGGTGTTAGTGGCCTCCGGCCGTGGCGTGAGTGTAGTGTTAGTGGCAGGCGGCTTGCTATATATATATCCTGTATGCATCTAGTTGTAATTTGTGACAAGAGAGATTAAGAAGTGAGAAACGTTGGGCCGTGTGAGGCAGCACAACACCAAAATACTTGTCTCCATTCTTTGTGTGCGTGAGCTGTGAGAGTGCAGCTCCTACATTTGGTATCAGAGCCCGAAGATCGGAGACGGCGGCGGCACGGCGGCCGCCATGTGAGGCGGAGGACGTCAACGTGAGGTGGGGGCCGTAGGCGGCGCGATGCTGCCGGCGGCCGGTTGCGCCGCGAGGCTGCTAAGAGGACAAGGCGTGGTGGACGGCGCTGCGATGGCGTTGTCCACAACAAGTGGCTGTGGGTGATCCGCTTTGAGCTTTTCAGAGTTAGCATGACAAGATTAGGGAGGTGATTGTTAGCACTAATCTTGTCATGATGTGTCTGCATGTCTAGTTTTGAGTTATGCATGTAGTTTAGATGGTTTAGCTAAGTGTACATAGGCCAACGAAGCTTCAGCTTTGTGCACGAAGGAGGCGAGATGCCAAGCTGCTGTGCGATGCAACGAGTACGGTGAGATGCCGATGGTGCCGTGTGATGCGGTGATGTCGTGAGAAGCGGCAAGACGCGACGGAGGCTGGAGTGTGATGGGATACAGTACAACATGATCAAGTTAAGTCGGGCGACCCAGCAAGTTCAGGTCGATTAGTCCGTTAGTGCATATGTGTTGTGTTGGCCGGGTCCTGTGACCGTTGAGCTGAGCATGACCGTGCATGTAGCTAGAGACTTGTTAGCTGCATGGAGTTAATTGGGTTAGTGGCCTGAGTTAGTGCCTGCACGGTGTTAGTGGCCTCCGGCCGTGGCGTGAGTGTAGTGTTAGTGGCAGGCGGCTTGCTATATATATCCTGTATGCATCTAGTTGTAATTTGTGACAAGAGAGATTAAGAAGTGAGAAAACGTTGGGCCGTGTGAGGCAGCACAACACCAAAATACTTGTCTCCATTGTTTGTGTGCGTGAGCTGTGAGAGTGCATCTCCTACATTTGATATCAGAGCCCGAAGATCCGAGACGGCGGCGACACGACGGCCGCCATGTGAGGCGGAGGACGTCAACGTGAGGTGGGGGCCGTAGGCGGCGCAATGCTGCCGGCGGCCGGTTGCGCCGCGAGGCTGCTAAGAGGACAAGTCGTGGTGGACGGCGCTACGATGGCGTCGTCCAAAACAAGTGGCTGTGGGTGATCCGCTTTGAACTTTTCAGAGTTAGCATGACAAGATTAGGGAGGTGATTGTTAGCACTAATCTTGTCATGATGTATCTGCATGTCTAGTTTTGAGTTATGCATGTAGTTTAGATGGTTTAGCAAAGTGTACATAGGCCAACGAAGCTTTAGCTGTCTGCGCGCAGGAGGCAAGATGCCAAGATGCTGTGCGATGCGGCGAGTACGGTGAGATGCCGATGGTGCAGTGTGATGCGGTGATGTCGTGAGAAGCGGCAAGACGCGACGGAGGCAGGAGCGTGATGGGATATAGTACAATATGATCAAATTAAGTCAGGCGACCCGGCAAGTTCAGGTCGATTAGTCCGTTAGTGCATGCGTGTTGTGTTGGCCGGGTCCTGTGATCGTTGAGCTGAGCATGACCGTGCATGTAGCTAGAGACTTGTTAGCTGCATGGAGTTAGTTGGGTTAGTGGCCTGAGTTAGTGCCTGCACGGTGTTAGTGGCCTCCGGCCGTGGCGTGAGTGTAGTGTTAGTGGCAGGCGGTTTGCTATATATATCCTGTATGCATCTAGTTGTAATTTGTGACAAGAGAGATTAAGAAGTGAGAAAACGTTGGGCCGTGTGAGGCAGCACAACACCAAAATACTTGTCTCCATTGTTTGTGTGCGTGAGCTGTGAGAGTGCAGCTCCTACATTTGGTATCAGAGCCCGAAGATCCGAGACGGCGGCGGCACGGAGGCCGCCATGTGAGGCGGAGGACGTCAACGTGAGGTGGGGGCCAGAGGCGGCGCGATGCTGCCGGCGGCCGGTGGCGCCGCGAGGCTGCTAAGAGGACAAGGCGGCGTCGTCCACAACAAGTGGCTGTGGGTGATCTGCTTTGAGTTTTTCAGAGTTAGCATGACAAGATTACGGAGGTGATTGTTAGCACTAATCTTGTCATGATGTATCTGCATGTCTAGTTTTGAGTTATGCATGTAGTTTAGATGGTTTAGCGAAGTGTACATAGGCCAACGAAGCTTCAGCTTTGTGCGCGAAGGAGGCGAGATGCCAAGCTGCTGTGCGATGCGGCGAGTACGGTGAGATGCCGATGGTGCCGTGTGATGCGGTGATGTCGTGAGAAGCGGCAAGACGCGACGGAGGCTGGAGTGTGATGGGATACAGTACAATATGATCAAGTTAAGTCGGGCGACCCAGCAAGTTCAGGTCGATTAGTCCGTTAGTGCATGCGTGTTGTGTTGGCCGGGTCCTATGACCGTTGAGCTGAGCATGACCGTGCATGTAGCTAGAGACTTGTTAGCTGCATGGAGTTAGTTGGGTTAGTGGCCTGAGTTAGTGCCTGCACGGTGTTAGTGGCCTCCGGCCGTGGTGTGAGTGTAGTGTTAGTGGCAGGCGGCTTGCTATATATATCCTGTATGCATCTAGTTGTAATTTGTGACAAGAGAGATTAAGAAGTGAGAAAACGTTGGGCCGTGTGAGGCAGCACAACACCAAAATACTTGTCTCCATTGTTTGTGTGCGTGAGCTGTGAGAGTGCAGCGCCTACATTTGGTACCAGAGCCCGAAGATCCGAGACGGCGGCGGCACGAAGGCTGCCATGTGAGGCGGAGGACGTCAACGTGAGGTGGGGGCCAGAGGCGGCGCGATGCTGCCGGCGGACGGTTGCGCCGCGAGGCTGCTAAGAGGACAAGGCGTGGTGGACGGCGCTGCGATGGCGTCGTCCACAACAAGTGGCTGTGGATGATCTGCTTTGAGTTTTTCAGAGTTAGCATGACAAGATTACGGAGGTGATTGTTAGCACTAATCTTGTCATGATGTATCTGCATGTCTAGTTTTGAGTTATGCATGTAGTTTAGATGGTTTAGCGAAGTGTACATAGGCCAACGAAGATTCAGTTGTGTGCGCGAAGGAGGCGAGATGCCAAGCTGCTGTGCGATGCGGCGAGTACGGTGAGATGCCGATGGTGCCGTGTGATGCGGTGATGTCGTGAGAAGCGGCAAGACGCGACGGAGGCTGGAGCGTGATGGGATACAGTACAATATGATCAAGTTAAGTCGGGCGACCCGGCAAGTTCAGGTCGATTAGTCCGTTAGTGCATGCGTGTTGTGTTGGCCGGGTCCTGTGACCGTTGAGCTGAGCATGACCGTGCATGTAGCTAGAGACTTGTTAGCTGCATCGAGTTAGTTGGGTTAGTGGCCTGAGTTGGTGCCTGCACGGTGTTAGTGGCAGGCGGCTTGCTATATATATCCTGTATGCATCTAGTTGTAATTTGTGACAAGAGAGATTAAGAAGTGAGAAAACGTTGGTCCTGTGAGGCAGCACAACACCAAAATACTTGTCTCCATTGTTTGTGTGCGTGAGCTGTGAGAGTGCAGCTCCTTCATTTGGTATAACCATGTTTTGTCTGTGAATTACATTTGGAGTCTAGGTGAGCGCTTTTGCTAGGTATTGGTAACTGCTAGGATGTGATATAGGCCTGTTGGGTGGTGCCCATTTTTAGGTAGGTCTATCTTACATGATGATTTTTGAACATGGGGATAGATGCAAACATGAACAACCGGTTTAACATAGATGTGACTTCTTGAGTGGATTGTGTGAGTTACATTGGGGCTTTAGTGGTGCTTTATTTGATATGTATCATTTAGATGGTTGTTAGCTATCATTTAGATGTAATCAAGATTTAATTATAAACTAGATGTATCATTTATATGTCATACAGTGATACAGGTTATGTCAAATTAGATTGAACTTTTTATATCGAACAAGATGGCATCCTTCCGGTCAGATGTAATATTAGTTATCATATTAGATGGAACTTCCATATATGGTGTTTTTGTCTGTACAATGGAATTCTCAATATGAAAACCAGATAGTTGACTCGATGGTCACTACGGGAGAGTAGCTAATTAGGGGCACTTCAAAATGCCCCTAAAAATCACTAAAGTGCTTCTAAATATTTTTAGGGGCACTAAAATAAGTGTTGCATTTAATCGTGTCCCTAAAAATATTAGGGGCACTTTAAAAAAAGTGCCCCTAAAAATAGTATTTTCAGAGGCATTTTAAAAAATGCCTCTAACCATTTTTAGGAGTATTTTTTTTGGAAGTGCCTCTAAAAATGGTTAGGGGCACGTTTTTTAAATTGCCACTGAAAATAATCAGTACCAACAGTAAACTGTAACGATCATTAAAGCGATTCATTTGTTTTAACTAGACTTCACAGCAACACCAAACTGCCTTTCCAAATTCATTTGTATACTTGTAATCAATATAGCAAGTTATCATGTATGACAATATAACAACATAACTTAGTAGACAACTACCGTCCTACTAGTGGTTATTTGTAGGACACATGGTCACAGCAGTACTTCTCTTCCTTCGCATGTTCTCCGTCTTCCACTTCCTGAACTTTTCTTCTTCCATGATGATCTTCTCGACAATGGTCTCGATTGTCGATGCCCCACCTCCACAAGCGTGCCATTCAACACCTCTGTGGCAGCATCCATGGCCTCATTCATCTCCTGCAAGATCTGCTCCCTCCTCTCCAGGATCCCATGAAGGCGCATTGTCGATAGTGTATTCAACTAATAGGCCGAGCAAAGAACAAAAACAGTAGTATGACAAAATAAAGAAGGGACCAGCTATGATTAATCGATGAAGGATGACAACGTAATCAATGGTATAACCACTGGTTTTCTAACTAGCAGCAGGGTGGATGTTTTATCTATACTTAAGTACTTGATATTTTCCCATGAGAAATAAAATTCATGGGAAGGCACATGTCAAACATATAAATATGCAATGTTTTAAAACATCGACAAGAAGATTGCGCTAAGAACCACATATAGAACATATCCAACTATTAGTTTGAACATTGAATAAAGACAGTAGGTAGTACAGAGCTCTTATGATTGACAGATAAACGAACATAAGCACTGGTGCCACCACTAGTTTATTCAAACTAGTAGAAGGATGATATTTATACTTTGTAGTGTGTCTATTTACAACAGAGCAGTTTCCTTTAAAATGTTAAATTCGTGCTTAGGTGTAGCATATGCGATATCAAGTAGCACAAATAATAAATGCACCAATGGAACACGACCACCACAGTCCATCAGCTCGATGGCCCGTCACTGAGAGAACCTTACCGAGGGTGTCATCGATGCTTCAACTGCCGCAACATGGCATGGCAGTGCACGCACTGCCGCGATGGGAATGACGGGGCAGAAGTCGGTATACGAAGGAGGTGACACCAATGAGCATCGCCACCCTGCCGGCGTCGGAACCAAGCACAGCAACCACTGCACAATATCAATGCATTTTGACTAAGATAATGATTTTTTTTATCTTAGTATAGTAACCCATAAACATGTAGCCACACATGTAATAAGCCTGAGACAATTTTGATATTTATTACTGTAGGTCCCTATATAAGGTCCAAACCAGGGTAGAATTGCAGATATGGCAAGCAGCATTATCTCAACTTCATATCTAGGGACAAGCTAGAAAAAAGATGGCAAGGGAACTGTAACACTACAACAATGCCAATTACAACGCCAAACAATTGATGTAAATGCTAACCTCGTGGGCATGAGCACTGCTCCAGCATGACCATCGTTCCCTTCAAATTTCACCTTAATACTTGCAGGAGCAGCAATAGCAGTTACAATTTCAAGTGGAACAAATGTTCTTCAGAACAGGACATGAGTAAGAATGTTTTCGAACCCCACAAAAACTAGTTCAACTAAAAAATCCAACCTTCTTTTCCAAGATGGGACCATGTTCAATATGCAATTCTATAAAAGAAAATTATATACTACCTCCGTCCCAAATTAGATGTCGCAGCTGTAGCACTTTGTAAATTTTGCAAACAACTCCTTTCTACATCCAAAGCCTTTCAGATTTAGCCTGCAAAAAGAAAATCCAAAATCTGAATTTTCCGTCCTCCGTCCACCGTCCTCCCCGCCGCCTGCCGCTCTACCCGCAGTCCGTCGTTGCTCCGCCGCCGCTCTAATCGCCGACGGAGGATCTGAGAAAGGCTAGTACCGACGCTGGGGATCAAGGCCGCGCCGCTCTTGTTCCGGCTCTGGCCTCCTCTCCACGTTCCGTCCCCGACGTCGAGCTCGCCCTCCGCCGCTTCTTCGTCGTCGACCAAGCCGCCAGCGCACCCAAGCTCCTCCGCCGGACGATCCTAGCGCTGCCCTCACGCAGACCAAATCCATCTCGCCCCGCGCGGCTCCACCAACAAGCCTCTGCTCAGTCCCGGCCCTCTGCTCATCGCCGCCCCTCTGCTCAGTACGCAGCGCCGCCCTTCTGCTCAGTCCCGGTCGAGACTAGCGCTGCCCTCCATCTCGCCCCATGAGGCCCTGTCGATCTCGAGCTCCAGGCCGTGGAAGAGGGAGGCCCTGTCGATCTCGAGCTCCGGACCGTGGAAGAGGGAGGAGACGTCCAGGTCCTGCTCCTGCGATCGCCTCCAACCTGAAGAATGGTGATTAGCATGTCAAGTTTCAGTTTATAAAGAAAATCATGCTAGGGTTGAACAGGTTAGTCTTGCAAGTAAAATGAACAAGTTAGCCTGACTTGAACATGTTAGTCCGATTTACATGTAAAATGAATAAGTTAGTCTGACTTGAGCAGTGTCAGTTTGGACAAATTTAGAATAGCATGTTAGTCTAACTTGAAATCTACTCCTGAATGTGTGACATCATGAGTAACAACGTAGGAGTGCCACTATTTTCTGTTTCTATAATTTCTAGCATCAGGAAATTATAAAGACAATGTTTGCATCAGGAAATTATAAAGACAATCATGCTAGGGTACCAAGTGCACTTAATTACTGACAGTGTTTGATCAATTACATCATCCCAAATCTGCAGTTTGAGCAGTGTCAGTTTGGGCACTGTCAAGTTATGAAACAATCCAAGGAAATATTGTCATATCCTACAACCTGGTCAAAATTCAGTTTGGGCAGTACTATTACAACCTTGTCATCTTAAAGTATATGTTCAAAGTCTAGAACCTAGTGCCATAGTAATATGCAGGCAGTACAACTGTACAAGTACATAAATATCTACTCCTAAAATTATTTTAGGAGTAATAACTCAAAATAGTTGCAGATTTCTACATTGCCAACCAGTTGCAGTGAGTCAACCAAGCACAATGGGAGACATATCTTCCATTCCTATCAAATAAATTCAGAGCACACACTGATACTCGATGGCATCTCTTCCATTACAAGTTCATCGTACAACGAGACATTTAGTTGTTGTAGTACTCGCTGCACATTACAAATTCTGCATTACCTTTGGAGCATTTACATATGCTGCCTCACTGTACAATTTACAGCCCACAACTAACATAACTCCTCCAAGTTTAATTCAGCACATGAACAAATGAGGACTAAGGTTATGAACATCTTATGATGCCGAGACCAAGAGTTTATCTCTTCAATTATGTAAGGAAAAAGGAGATGAACTAATGAATAATGCTGAATAGAAACACAGCTGTGTCTAAGCAGCAGCAGAGCAGGTCGTGCTCCATGCTAGAATCAAAGATTCGATGCGGCAGCTGCTGGCCCTCCATCCATCAACAGAATAATGAAACTATGGTGGACCTTGCGGATGCAGAGGTGGTGAGGAGCGCGACGACCGAGGAGGTCGGGGGCGACGGCGCGACGGCTGCAGAGATCGGGGGGCAAGGGCGGCCATCTGGTGGCGCCATGAGAGCCACAGCTCCGGGAAGCCGCGGAAGAGGAAGAGCCGCCGGGCCGGCGGCAGGGTCCTGCTTCGCGACGTGGAGGGATACGCCGTTGACCTGCGCGCTCCAGTGCCGCATCACGCTGCCTGGGTCGACGCAGAGCTCACCATCTTCATCGCAAAGCTCACCATTTCTAGCACCACCGAGCAAAAATGGAACCTTCCGCCCAGGCTCGCAGGGGCAGGCTTCGTGCGCGTATAGGTCTATGCGTGTAGGCACAGGCGCAGACGCAGCGGCAGCGCGGCGTGTGGCGGGGAGTGGGGAGCGGATCAAGGCGACGACGGGGGAGCGGATCAAGGCGGCGACGGGCGGCGTGGGGTGACCGGGAGACTGAGCGAGTTGACGACGAGGACCCCAGGTTATGTCAGAAATTTGGTAAGGACGGTTTTGCAAAATTGCCGGCGCGACATCTAATTTGGGACGGAGGGAGTATCTTGGTTCAAAAACACATTATGTAGATCCTCTGGATGCATCTTGTAGCCAGCAGAGTCAGCAGCATCAACAAATGTCCCTTTTAGTGATTGAGCTGGTTCCTTGCTCCCTGCCATTAAGCGGCTGCATATTTTCAAGGTGTGCAAAGATGAGAATCGACAAACTCGTACCATTCTACAATTAGAACAAGCCGAATTTCTTGAAATAACATGTAAATTGTGGTAAATGAGGGTGAACCTTCCTAAGCAGCTAATTCCAAATCGTGTAGGCTCCTCTGATGTAAACGTAATAACCTCCAAGGATCGTTTTGGCTGAAAACTTGTCCTGTATGGCATATGCAGTCCAAGCATGTAAGGTTTGTCTCAAGATGAAAACAACAATGTAGTTCACATTTACATAGTCTCTGAAGGTGTGAAAACATTGAAAAAAGATGCCATGTTTCTTCAGCATGAACATATAACTATATCTAATTTTTTTTATAAAGGGCGCTTTACAAAAAGGGAAAAGTAAATATAACGAAATCTAATATTTATAATATGAAGTCATGTGACCTGAAAAGCAGTTAACCGTAATATGGACGATGACCAAATATCAAGCAGAAAAAGGAAAAAGTAAATGAAATATTTTCAGAAATTGTGAAAGATGATTACAGGCAGCATTTGTACCGTTGTACCATGCTGATTACCTCAAGAGCACCTAGAACACCAAAGACCCCATCATGCCAAATTCGTCAAAAATAAAATGTGTCAAATTAACTGAAGTAAAACTAGGTACTCCAGCATCTAGGTGCTTTATAGCTTGATGCAAAAAATCTTTGATGGTAAAGACATACAGTACTCTTGAACTAGAGAATAATAACCTACTAGAGAATAATCATGCTAGAGAAGTCATTGAAACACCTGCTTGTCTTTTTGTATAACAGTGAGCTAGAGAATAATCACGCTTTAATTGAGAACCATAGCCAAACAAAACAGGAACAAGTTTGAAAATTGATGCATACATGCTTGCTAATGACTTAAGATTTGACGTTCAACCCATGGTTTCTTGCTAGTCCTGTTGTCGTCCAGAAGAATTAACCACATAGATCCATGAAGCCTAGTACAGTAGAATGTCATCAGATGGAACAGTACAGCCCAGAAATTCTGGCCAGCTTACATTAGAATGTCATCTTTCATTTTAAGCATGCTCAGGTGGATTCAAGGTTTTGCTAGGATGTCATCTTTTATTTTAAGCATGCTCAGGTGGATTCAGGGTTTGCTACATTGTCATCTTTCATTTTAAGCATACATTAAAGCTAAGATGAAAGATTCAGGGACCTAAACGTATGTTGTAGATGTCATGGCTTTAGAAACTTGTCCTTTATTTCTATAGTGGAGAGTTGGAAGCAAGCACCACTGACTGTACTTCCCATTTAAAATCCAGGATGAAATGCACCAGCAAATTAAAAAATTAAGAACATATAATAAAATACTAAAACAGATTAAGCTGCCTATATTAGAACATATATGAAAATTAAGAGCATTGTGTTAAGAATGCTAAACAAAGATAGGATAATACTTGTATCTCAAGTATCTCCATAGAAAGCGACGAAAGATATTGATCTATATGAATAATACTGTATTACTTGACAATTTGGTCATGTACAACCAGGGTATCATCACCAGAGGCGGGGCTCAGAGAGTCAAAGGTGCATCACTGGAAAAGGGGAAAGGGGAGGGTCCAGGGTTCACCTAGTCAAGTGGTTTTCTTTTTTCGAGGTCCAGTACATATCAAATGCAGTAAAAGGATGTAGAAAATTAGTTCCACTGAGGAAAATGTATTTTTAGTATAGATGGACAATGCATGAACAAGACAGACCTAAGAGTTAAAATCCTTGACTTACATGAATAAATTTAGAGGTCCAGTACATATCAAGTGCAGTAAAAGGATGAAGAAAGTTAGTTCCATTAGTGCCCTTCCTGTCACTATATCGGCTGCATCCACCTACACATACAAATTTCCACTCTCACATAAAAACCATTGTCGAAAGGCAGCAAAAATATTTATATTTCCAACTTGCATGAATGAGCTAAACAAGAATGAGTCACATATACTCAACATTGGCAAGAGGTAGAGTGGAACATATATATCAAGTATGTATTCAATCACATCATCCATCACAGGACAATAGAAATAATCAAAGTGTGCGTGTGTCGTATCCTAGTAAAAACATGGTCAGCAGAACTGCAATTGCAATATTTGTGTATAGGAAGTCAAGGACAAATAAACTATTAAAATGTAACTTACCTCAAGGGTTTCATTGTGTTTCTTTGTTTTCGTATCAATGAGCTCAATCAGCACAGGTTTTCCATCCTTTGCTAGAGTAATCTTCAGGCAAATGCAACAAAAATCATGTAACCATTATTCTGCATGCCATAACCTGATTACATGGGAACATATAGGTGCATCATAACTGATGTAGTAGACAAGGGTAAATTAGAAGATCCTCTTCATATTGAATGGACAGATCAAATCTAGAACACTCTCTACATCTCCTATTGATTGAGCCCAAATTACAACCAAATTCTAAAGTGCTAAGACCCAAGTTTTGAAGAAATTGTGGAGTAGGGAAATCTACATTGTAGCAAGCCTAGTGTACGGCTTTAATTTGAACAATCCACCAGACAGTTCAACAGTAAGATAACCTAGATTCAGTATACATCATCCCATATTAAATCAAGGAACACAGCTATATAAACTCCCTTCAGGTTCAGTATGAGTTCTATCCTGCACATTAATTTCTTCATTTACTGAAGTTGAGGATTTTCTAAATTACAAATAACATAGACTGGACCTCAAGAAAATTTCAACCGATTTAGGCAGCAATCAACTCTGGCGAAGCTAAGCATCTAGATTAACCCCAGATGAGAAGAACAAGTCCAGTTTACTACTCACATG
This sequence comes from Puccinellia tenuiflora, assembly GCA_012064385.1. NCBI lineage: Eukaryota > Viridiplantae > Streptophyta > Magnoliopsida > Poales > Poaceae > Puccinellia > Puccinellia tenuiflora. The sequence goes on from QRDG01001860.1 coordinate 12,908, forward strand.
AAGATTAAATCCGTTGCTAACAAGTAACAACTAACAACTTATAATGAAGACTAGTGATGCAATATCTGGTAGTGTCAAGACAAATTATGTCATCAGTAGAAACATGAATGCACAAACAAATCCTCGTGAATAGCAAAATTTAGCCATAAACGAGTGGGAATTGGATAGAGCAGAAATTGACCTGGAAAGGAAGCCCTCTGGTTGTCGGGGAAGAGCACCATCTCCCCCATCCTGGCGTGCTCCAGCATCACCTCCATGGCGTCCCCGTACCATTTCCCCAGCCTCCTAACCTCGGCAGCCTCCACCGCAAGGCCCTCCCCTTCCCGGCCTTCTTCAGCATCTCGGCCAGCTTGGCGGCGACGCCCTCCAGGTTGCGCCCGGCGCCCGGCCCTGCGGTGCTGCAAGCGCATCATCTCGGCGACCTCCTCGCCGTCGCGGCTGCCAGCGACGCGCGGGTGGCAGGTCACTACTGGGGCGGAGCGCGACGCCGGGCTTGCGCTTGAAGCGCGCGTCGATGTGGCGCAGCAGCTCGTCGGCGGCGCCCCAGAGCTCTGGGCCGAACGTGGCCGCCTCGGACGGCGTGAAGTGGAGCGGCGCAACCTCCTTGTAGAGGAGCGCCACGCGACGGAGCAGCCGTCGGATCCATGGACGCAGACGACGTTCTCGGCCTCGCCGCCGGGGTCGACTAAGACGGGCGGCCGCCGCCCGCGGCAAGGGGAAGGGGAGTAGTTGTCGGGATCCCGTAGTTGCCTATGTATGGGGTGTGACCGTGTGAGAGAGAGGGGATTACGCTGGAAGAGCCGGGGTGGCATTTGTGTATTGCTGCTTCGGGGCATTGGGGTGCGGGCGATGTTGGCGGAATGTAAGGTAGGGCCCGCTTCGAGGGCTGGCCGTTTTATCGTGATGTCTGGTCTGGATTTGCGAGGGACTTCTAGAGGCACTTCTCAGAAAAGTGCCCTGAGAAATTGTATTTTTAGAGCCATTTTTATATCTGGATTTGCGAGGGATTTTTAGAGGCACCTTCTCAGAAAGTGCCCCGAAAAATTGTACCATTTTTAGGGCAGTTTTGAAAATATGTCCCTATATAAATAATTTTTAGAGGCATTTAGCAAAAAATGCCCCTAAAGATATTATTTTTAGAGGCATTTGGTGAAAAGTGCCCCTAAAAATAGTATTTTTAGAGGCACTTAGTGAAAAATACCCCTAAAACCTATTTTAGAGGCATTTCTAAAAAAAAATGCCTCAAGCTAAATGCCCCTGAAAATACGTTCTTCCATAATGGGTGTTTTTATTTTCCAGTTAGATGTAAAACTATCTTTCTTATATATATTTACTAATTGGAGGCACCATACGAGGCTCCACATTAATCCGATAGAGTAGCCAATATAAACCATCCGATCAACCTTAGATTTATCCATAGCCATTAGATTAGGTCCCCATTATTTCACCTGCCTCCACCTAACGTGTTGAGGTGTGACTCTCTACTGGAGTAGCAGGAAAAAAAGAACGACACCTTTGATCATAGATTAATGGGCGCGCCTAGGACTCAGTCGACTGAGATTTAACTAAATCTCAGTCGGCTGACGTCACTGCATCTCTTCCCCCCTGTTGTTTCTGTCGCGGGCCTCTGTTGGTTGTTTCTGTTTTTTCTGGTTGTTTGTGGACCAAATTTGTGGGCTTTTCTGTGGGCTTCTTCCCTGTTTTGTCTGTAGGCTTTTGTGTAGGCCTCACTTGGGCCCTGGCTGTTTTTGGCACACGACAGGGAAACCTTCTTTCCTGCTGTCCAAGACACAAACAGATCTTACCTGCTACCTCTTCTACCGTACCTTTCTTCCTCATCTCGCTCCAGCATCTCCCTTTCTTCCTCAACTCCCTTTCTTCCCCCAAAATCTTCTACGCGTCTTCATGTTGCTTCAGTGGACGTAGAGAGTATTCACCTACACCTCCGGCTACAAGATACATGTAATCTTCTTTTTCTCAGCTCCTCCCCCATCTACTACCTGACACTAATCTCTCTCTCTCTCCTTGACACACTTGCGTACAGATGAACACAAGTCAAAACAAGAGGGGGGACAAAAGCACAGATTCAGAAAAAGAAGCTTGATGGGATGGATTTAACAGAAATACATACCAAGTCCTTGTTTGAATCTTGACCTGTATCCCTAAGTTCAGGTTCTAAAATTTCCCAGAACTGCTTGTATCTCCAGGTCCTCATTGTACCTACAATTGTAAAAAACAAAGTTGCCTTTCATGGCAATTACGAATTAGCATTTGCATGTAAAAAAGCAGAATAGACCAAATACTAAAATTAGTTAGTCTATATTGCAGGTACAATGGATCTATGTGATGATAGTTTGATTGGCACCCAGGTTTGTTGTGAAAAAAGAAGCACAACCACAAAGATCATTTCATTTCAACTAGTAGTATTGTTCATGTCTTGCTGGTTGCTACTGTTTTCAGGTACCATTTGACCAGCAAGGCCTAGGACAAGATATTATTTCAAATTCGAAAATGTTCAATTCCCAAACAACACAAGTATGGTAGCGGGCAGCAAACTGTCGGCATATACTGGTTACTGGTTTCTATAGTGAAAATTCATATACTGGTTGCTAATTCATTCCTGATACTATTACTAGATTCCATTTGAACCAGGACCATACAAATGCAGCAACTTCTCAAGTGAAATGTCATCGATGTTGTTTGAAGTTCAGGTACACTCTAAAAACTAAATCCAAAAAAAAAGAAACAAACAAAAATATAAACAAGCATCATCTTTGACATGTAGTTATGTTTGTATGCAGGAATCAACGCAAAAAGTTTCCGCTCATCAGACTCCAAACATATCAGAGCAGGAAAAGGTAAAAAAGCCAGAGAAAAACAACTCACTGTCATATATGAACAAAAAAAGATGATGATTTCAAGTAGATTCTTACCTTGCTGTTATGTAAAATCCTTTTGAACTAATTTTTGGACAGATAAGAAGCAGCCTTGTTGCCAATGTCCCTGCAAATAATGAAGATGAGATGTACAATGTAAGTTAAATTGATGTAGCAGTTATAAATTTCAGACTTTTATTGTACTACTGATGTGAATAAACTGATGAGAAGAAACAAAATAAACAGGATGATTTCCTCGAGCACACAGGCATGACATATACACAAATGTTGATGGGCATTGACTTATCATCGAACCAGCAGTACTTCACTAATATGGTTCAGGGTCCTGTTGTGTCTGAGGTGAGCATTAGTTTCACTATGGATTTTTTAGTTATCCCAAAATAACTCAGAACTGCTATCCTGTAACAATAAAATGATTGCTTCCATGCAGAACAATTTGTACATGATCACAGGCAGATACCCCAGTGTCGAAGAGCATGTGGGAGAAGAACAACAAATCACCCAGCAACAAACTGAGCACATATATCAACAGCCAGAAATCAACACCCACATGCATGAATCAAATTTTAACAAAGCTGAGTCTGCAACAATCCCAGAGCACAGTGGATCAGATTCATTGTTAGATGATGATGTGGGCGAACACAGTACAGAGTATGATATATTTGGTGACAATGATAAGCAAGCCTTTGAAGCACATGCAGAAGTGAATTAAGAAGGGGATGTTGAGCAACTGACACAAGAAGATATTCTCAATTTCCTTGAGAGGGACAGCATTGCAGCTGCTCAGAGTTGCAGCCAGGAGGTTAGAAGTCATCATGCCCCACATATTGACATGCTTTTTGATTCTCAAGATGCAGCTTATGCTTTTTATAATGAGTATGCGTCAATATGTGGGTTTCCAATTAAAAAAGATGGCAACTACCATGGCAAGTCAGGTGAAGCAAAGGATGCGACACGTTACACATTCAAATGTAACCGTTCTGGGAAAATTGTTGATGATGAGGTTCTGGAAGAAAGGAAAAGGAAAAAAGACCTAAGGAAACAGGAAAAGACAGGTAAACCACCACCAGAAAAACCTAGGATACGGCGCCGAAACACAATAGTGATTACAGGATGCCAAGCTCAGATGGTTATTTCAAAAAGAGGTGATAGATTTGCTGTTATCACACTAGACCTTGAGCACAACCATGAGCTCAGTCCACCAGATGAATCAAAATTCCTGAGGTCACACAAACACATGACTGAAGATGAGGAGCTGTTCATTCGAACATTCAACTCAGTGAAATTACCCACAAGGAAGATTATGGACATACTAACATACTTAAGGGGAGGTTCAGGGGCTGTTCCGTACAATAAGAAGTATGTTAGCAATGTCCGTACAGCCATAAGGCAAGAATCCAATCAAAATGATATGATGCAAGTCCTTGACTATTTCAGGAAAAGACAAGCTAACAACCCAAAATTCTATTGTGCATTCAAGCTAGGAGAGAGGAACAAAGTTCTAAGCATTTTCTGGTCAGATGCATACTCGCGAAGAATGTATGACCACTTTGGTGATTGTTTGAGCTTTGATACAACCTACAAGACGAACAAGTACAATCTTCCGTTTGCACCTTTTGTTGGTATTACTGGACATGGCAACAACTGCTTATTTGCATGTGCAATCATTCAGAACGAGACTATTGACACTTTTATCTGGTTGTTTGAAACCTTCTTGCATTGCATGGGTGGAAAAGCACCAGTTACAATTATAACAGATCAGTGCGTCTCTATGAAGTCAGCTATACCTATAGTTTTCCCCAAGACAACTCATAGGAATTGTTTCTTCCACATAAGGAAGAAGGCAGATGAGAAGTGTGCAAGGAGTTTTGCTACAAAACCGTACCTACATGTTGATTTCTCAGACATTCTTCGATACTCTTTGACGGAAGCTAAGTTTGAGATGTTGTGGCAACAGATGATACAAAAGTATGATGTTGCTCACATCAAATATTTCAAATCTATGTGGGAGGGCCGACGTAGGTTCGTGCCAGTATATTTCAAAAGGGCGTTTTTCCCTTTCATACACTCAACTGCAAGAAGTGAGGGTACAAACTCTGTTTTCAAAGACAATGTTGGTTCAACATACAGTGTTATCAGTTTCCATGGTGAATATCATAAGATTATTGAGAACATAGAAGAGAAGGAGAAAGAGGCTGACTCAGTGACAAGAACTATAGAACTGACATTTTGGGTCAAGAGTGATGTTGAGGTTCAGGCTGCCCGTATGTACAATCGGCAAATATTTTACAGATTCCAAAAACAGTTGATGTTCACGCCTAAGCTCCATGTGGGATGAGATTGAGAAACATGTTAGATACGAGGTTTTCAAGACAAATATGCTGACTGAGAAGGATTTTAGGCCTCGTCGATACACAGTTTTAGTGAACCTGGCAGCGGAACAATTTGCTTGCGTATGTTGTAAGTTTGAAAAGGACGGGATTGTTTGCAGCCATATTCTTCAAGTCTTGGTTCACCTCAATTTGTCTGAGCTACCAGAAAAATATTATATTGACAGATGGAAGCCAAAGCACAGAAAAATCACAAGAGACCAGCATTTTAACATCCCTCTGGAACTAACAGCTGGTAATCGACAGCTAAGGTTCAACAAACTTTCGAACAGGTTGATTGATTTGGCATCGGAAGGATCAAAGACAAATGACAGGTACCTTCTGGTTGTTAGAGAAAGCATGAAGATAGAGGAGAAACTTGAGCAGATGACACTAGCAGAGGAGCAAGATAATGCAGTGCAAAAACCATCTAGTTCAGAACCTCTGCCAAATCATGATAACTATGGAGATGACTTGCAAAACCCTGATGTTGCCAAATCTAAAGGGCGTCCACAGGTTGGAAGGTATAAGACATTTGCTGAACAAGGGTTCAGTAAGCACACAATAACTTGTAGTCATTGTGGATCGCACGAGCACAACTTTGCAACGTGTCAATTCAAACACATTGACAAATCCTATTTCGAGAATAACAAGAAGTCTAGTACGAAGAAATCAACAGGTATGTCTTTGCATGGTGTGTACCATATAATTTTTTGTCCTACCGTCCCGCAAAGACACATTTTTTGTAGATTATAGTGTGTTGTTAATTTACAGGTGGTTCTGCTTCAACCAAAAAAAAGCAAGGTTCCGGTGCTGATGCTGACAAGAAATCTACATCCAAGAAACCCAAGACAACAAAATTGGCTCTGTAGGAGAAGATCTGCTATTGTCGTATTTATATTGTTGAAAATGCAAATTAAAGACTGAAAAAATCAGGATATGTAAGGATATATGCATGGATGATTTGTTGCTGACCTGGTTCTTGTACTAAGACTGAGATCTTCATGAGACTTGTTGAACTTTGTAATAGATGCATTATTCTTGTATTGACTTCGAACTTGAGATTTGTGGATCTGTTGTTGGCTATATGTTGGCTTTGTGCCTGATAGAAAAAGAACAAAACTCAACCAAAAAGAAAAGCTCACGTTGGTAGAAGAATCTAGAATATGTTCAGATCTGGGACTGTACCTGCTCAGCATTCTTCCTCCTTGTACCCCAGCTTCACTCCCTCCTCCCTCCCTCCCGCGACAGCCCCCTCCACTAAGAAAACTCCATGAAACACAGGCTAATCAATAAAAAGTAGCAGGTACAAGTAAACACCACATCGTAAGATCTCATGGTTATTATGTCTTCTACATAAGATACTTTCTTCTTGGGCTTAAACCCTATGACCCTGAAGAAATAACTTGTACAGTTTGAAACATGACTATTCCCTATTGTGTGCAGTTTGATAATGCAACGACAGGTAGCATAATGATTCATATATTTGGCCACGAAGAATACATTGTATGAAAATGTAAGATGAATTAAACCTGTATTAACAGGTTCAAGGCCAACAATTCATTGGGGGTGTGCATTATCCATTGTCAGATTTCAGCACGTCAACAGTGGGGCAGGTTGGCAGAAAAACAGAGACAATAGTAGCAAACATTAAGTTTTTGTTTACATAAAAAAGTTTGATACTGTAATTAAAATCTGACAATTATGGCATAACCATGCTAAAACAATATAGAAGTATATGTAGTGCACAAGATATTCTTGCTAAATACAAGTAAAATATATTCTTGTTGATCCAAGTAAAAGATATTCTTGGTAATACAAAGTATCAACTGGTTCATATCACAAAATGATGTAAGTAAAAACATTTCAGCTCAAACAATTCGCAGAAATTATTTACAAAAACATGGGAAAAAAATGTAGCTGAGAAACAATATTCTCCTATGCTTGTGTTAATTCTCCTATGCTTGTGCTACACCTTGATAACAGAAAACATTCTTGTCATTCAAATGCCAGCCCTCTTAATTGTCCCTGTAGTCCTACGAAACCAAAGCACAAACGAAAAAGAAAAAGAAGCATGTTGTCAGCTTACAAAAATAACAATCTGGCAATGAAGAAAATACTTTTCATAACTGCTTGAGCTATCAGATGGTCTATTCAATGTTACCTTTGGATTGAAATTTTCAACCAAGTCTTGCACTTCATGTATACTGTTCCTTTCATAGAAGAGTGAGTCGACTGCTAGGTGGACACGGAAATTTGGGATATCATGAGGTGAAAATGAAGCACTTTCAGGGTTCCGTGGACACCATAGTTCCATCAACTTCATGGTGAAAATTCCACAATCATCCCTGTTTCAAAAATAAAAACACAAAAAGAACAGAAAAAAAGATATCAATAAAGTTAAATTTTATGTGTACATCAGAACCATAATGAAGTTACAATTTTCTGACAGAAATACATGCCTAAAATTTTCAAAACATACCCAGTCAATTGTTTGGGTACTTTAGGATATATGGGATTGAACTTATCGAAATTCATTTCTTTAAGGTTTGATTCATACCAAGTCCTAACAAAATTTGTGATCTGCATACAAGAGATGAACACGTTGAATTAAAAAAATTGAGGAAGCTGATCTTGTTTGCCTAGTAAAGTTAACATATTTGTTTTGGGATCACTTACTAGTTTGTTTGATGCAGCCTTTTGATAGCTGCTATCTTTTGAATAAAATGAGTCCAGAAAGATGAACTTTCGTGCTTTGATATCAACAGCAAAAACAAACCAATGTTTCTCATACAATGACGGGAAGTAGAGCTTCATAAGAAAAACAAAAAAAGTAATGGTTCAAACACACTGTAGTCCAAAAAAAGAAAAAATATTGAACAGTCAATATTTATTTATGTACCCTTTCAGACAAGTGTAGTGCCCTCGCTGAACCTGCACCATGGAAACTATTTATAACATTTTCTTTCCACTTTCTCCTCATGTACTCATTTGGGTACTTTTCAAGGAAATATTCCTGCGTACATGAAGATTACACAAAAAGAAAACATGGGTATGTATAAATAGAGCAACAGAATAGTTTGCAAAATTCCAATAATGCAAAAATAACAGAAAATTCAGTGGAACTAATGAAAATACTTACAGAAGCTGTATGGAAAAAGAAATGTTTGTTTGATTTCTTTGGATGATTTTCCCTGAAGAGCTTCCGGCAAAATGAATTAATAACATAAGAATCAACCCAGCCACCGGGTTTCATTGACTTCCCCAATTGCAATAACGAAACTCTGCAGTTATCAACATTGATTGCCCATTTGCTGTGTTCAGAAAAACAAAACAGAAGTTAATTACACAATTTAAAACACATTGGGCTCTTAACATTTACTTGTAAAAATGAAAAAAATAACTGAACCACATAAGAACAGACACTGAACTCACTCTTTGATAATTGGGATGTCACATAACGTTATAATTGCATTGTACAGCTTCATGATGCTTGGTTGAATTGTGCCTGTTTTGCTAGTTTCATACGGAGAGCACAGATATTTGCTTCGTGCTATCACTCTCTTAGGCTCTAAGTTTTCTTGTTCTGATGACATGCCCAGCCTTAATGAGGTATTGTGGTGGTCATCAACTGATGCAGACATGGTGTTGCATTCAGAGTTGATATTTCTTTCTCCTAAGTATTCAATCTCTGGAGACATCTGTGCAGCAGGAAAAAAGAAAGAGAAAAGTTCGAGATTTGTGAGTAAGATGCAGATATGTTTGAAAAAACTGCAAGCCCCAGTTGCACATGACATGCAAACCTAGGCTTGGTTGCCACCCACATGTAACAAAAAAGGCATAGTTGCAGATGACTTGAAACTAGGATCCCTGGTTGTGTCTGAGATGAAACTAGGATCTTGGTTGCGCATGACATGCAACTAGGGTTCCTAGATGTGCCCCCGACATGAAACTAGGGTTCCTAGTTGCGCCAAACATGAAACTAGCGGTTCTAGTTGCACCCAGCATGTAACTAGCGGGTGCTAGTTGCGCCAGACATGAAACTAGCGGTTCTAGTTGCACCCAACATGTAACTATGTACCTAGTTGCGCCCCGCATGAAACTAGGTACATAGTTGCGGCCAACATGAAAACTAGGTACGGATTTGCGCCCAACATGAAACTAGGTTCCTAGTTGCGCCCCCACCATGAAACTATGACCCATAGTTGCGCCCAACATGAAACTAGGGTCGTAGTTGCGCCCCCACCATGAAACTATGACCCATAGTTGCGCCCAACATGAAACTAGGGTCGTAGTTGCATCCCTACATGAAACTAGGGCCCTAGTTGCGCCCAACATGAAACTAGGGTTGTAGTTGCGTCCGACATGAAACTAGGTTCCTAGTTGCGCCCCGACATGGAACTAGGTTCCTAGTTGCGCCCAACATGAAACTAGCGGTTCTAGTTGCACCCGACATGAAACTAGCGGGTGCTAGTTGCACCCGACATGAAACTAGCGGGGTGCTACCTGCACTAGACATGAAACTAGGGTCGTAGTTGCATCCCTACATGAAACTAGGGCTCTAGTTACACATGGCATGCAACTATGGTGCTAGTTGCGCCCGGCATGAAACTAGGTACGTAGATGCGGCCAACATGAAACTAGGGTTGTAGTTGCGTCCGACAAGAAACTAGGTTCCTAGTTGCGCCCCGACATGAAACTAGGTTCCTAGTTGCGCCCAACATGAAACTAGCGGGTGCTAGTTGCACCCGACATGAAACTAGCGGGTGCTAGTTGCACCCGACATGAAACTAGCGGGGTGCTACCTGCACTAGACATGAAACTATGGCGCTAGTTGCGCCCGGCATGAAACTAGGTACGTAGATGCGGCCAACATGAAAACTAGGTACGAATTTGCGCCCAACATGAAACTAGGTTCCTAGTTGCGCCCCCGACATGAAACTAGGTTCCTAGTTGCGCCCAACATGAAACTAGCGGTTCTAGTTGCACCCGACATGAAACTAGCAGGCTGCTAGTTGCACCCGACATGAAACTAGCGGGGTGCTACCTGCACTAGACATGAAACTAGGGTCGTAGTTGCATCCCTACATGAAACTAGGGCCCTAGTTGCACACGGCATGCAACTATGGCGCTAGTTGCGCCCGGCATGAAACTAGGTACGTAGATGCGGCCAACATGAAAACTAGGTACGTATTTGCGCCCGACATGAAACTAGGTTCCTAGTTGCGCCCCCAACATGAAACTAGTGGTTCTAGTTGCACCAGACATGAAACTAGCGTGATCGCAAAAAAAAAGACATGAAACTAGCGGGTGCTAGTTGCGCTAGACATGAAACTAGGGTCCTAGTTGCATCCCTACATGAAACTAGGGCCCTAGTTGCACACGGCATGCAACTATGGCCCTAGTTGCGCCCCGCATGAAACTAGGTACGTAGATGCGGCCAACATGCCTAAACTAAGTACGGATTTGTGCCTTGACATGAAACTAGCGGGTGCTAGTTGAGCTAGACATGAAACTAGGGGCCTAGTTGCATCCCTACATAAAACTAGGGCCCTAGTTGCGCATAGCATGCAACTATGGCCCTAGTTGCGCCCGTCATGAAACTAGGTACGTAGTTGCGGCCAACATGAAAAGTAGGTACGAATTTGTGCCCAACATGAAAACTAGGTATCTAGTTGTCCCCCAACATGAAACTATGACCCGTAGTTGCGCGCAACATGACACAATGATCCCCATATGCCACTAGGATCCTCTAGTAGCACCTAACATGAAACAAGCATCATCCTGGATAGGAGAAAACTGCAAAACCTTGCATGCAGGTCAAAAAACGGTATAACCCCTAGTTGCATCCAACACGAAAACTAGGGCTTGATGGTTGTGCACAAAAATTACTAAAGTATGGGCCCTTAGTTGCAGCTAAGTTGTACCCACATGGTTCAGATGCAAAAAACAAAAAAATGATCCTACTACATGAACAAAATGTTCAGAAAATAAATAAGGGTGGATTGTGTTCTTACAGGTTGCAAGACCCTACGTCCTCTAATTAGCTCGCCAACATCTTCATTGTCACTTTCAAGATCAATGCCTTCTGGGAACAACTTGCGTCCAATTAATCCTGATTTTTCAAAATCCTATAAAAAAGATAGAAAATGATTAAAAATGGTTGATAAACAAAAAAATATAAAAATTTCATTTAAATGAAAAAATAACAGAAATTTAGATGAGTCCTCACTTGTTTCTGTGGACTGGAGTATGAGGTGTCAGGAAACTGCCTTTGGTTTTTACTCCTGCCAGTCAATAGCCATTCGCTTGATATGTGCTCTGTTGTTGGAGACTCCTATGTAATATAATTGGGACAACATATTTCAGTGTAAAAATGGAACTCACACAGTTTCCTGATAACAAAAAAATACCACAAAAGGGACAAGATATATGGGTAGTAAAAACTCACTGAATCAATCAAAATGGCATCTGGTTTCAGTACAGAGTTTTGATTCGGGGAATCTGTGAGATCAGTGATACTTTTTGGCCTTTGTGCGCATTGCACTGAAGTGTCGAACTCACTGTCATCTTTGTTCAAATCATCCGTTGTGCCATTGCAATCTGCTTTCTGCAAAAAATGTAAGCTACAAGGTCAGACAACATTAATGATTAAAACTCCTGAAAAAAAACAGAGTAATATGAAAATGAATTATGCGAACCATGATCTTTCTGTCATATTCATCTGCCTCCATTCCTAGTGGCCGCCAGAGCTCAGGTTCATCAATTATTTTGCCATTATCATCTTCATGTTCAAGCAGCCTGTAAGATGGATAACCTTCATTCCAATGATATTTCTTGCTAAGTTCTCGAAATGTCACTTTGTTCTGAACTGGCCTTGCGTTTGTATCTTCTGAACTCGCATATTGTTTTGCTACAAAATAATCAAAAATATTACAGATCTTTGTAAACTATACAGTTGAAGCAAAAAAATGAGATGCAAAAAAAAAATAACGTGAACTACAATTTAAAATGTTGTATATATACCAATACAAGCCATGCTTGTGAAGTTGAGTGCTGGATTTGGAGTTTTGGCAGTACTATATTTGAAGCAATCATTTTGTTCATCCAATGAAGTCTGCTGACAATAGAGAAACGAAATCAATTATAAGACAAACAATAAAAATTTCAAGTGTAATATCCATGTCAAGTGTTAGTACAAAAACAAAAAGAACAAAGCATTTAGAACTCACTTGTTCTCCTTTTTTGTTATTAACAAAACCTTGAAACTTGTTGCTGCTGCTACATGTATAAATTTGATCTTCCTCCTTTAGTGTAATATCCCTCCCAAGAGTTTCTACATCAACCATAAATAGATGAATCAAACAAAAAAACATTAATACTTATCAAAGTTTAATATCATATAATGTCACATTATCACAATTAAAACTCATGTAAAAAGTTGCTTGCAAGTAATTTTCCTGTCTGATCAATCACTAACCTGAATTGTTATACCCATTTAGTTTTGATGTAGTTTCAGTAGGCAAATTGGACACATCTTGGTACTTCTTTGACTCATTGTGGTACGCCAAGTGTCCTAAGCTTGCACTATTTTCATATTGCACGCCATCAAAATCAGGGCATGTTAGAATATCTGATTCAGCTACCTAAAAAAAACACAACAAAATAGGTTAGACACAAAGTCACATCAGATAAAACAGATTACTAGGAAATGGATCTATGCTTGCATCAAACCTTATTAGGAAGATTGTTGGTCTGGTATGTGGCTTGTGCCACATAGTCTTGAAGAGGTGTTGTATTAGTTTCATTGTCATCATTTTCCTGCTTATCAAGAGAAAACAGTAATGTGTTTAACAAAGAACTTCTCAATACATATTGAAAAAACTCCAAAAAAGAAAAAGCAAAAGTAGATGATAGATAAACTTTACCTCAAGTGGTGGTTCATTCAAGTCTTGCGTACCATTTTGTTTAGCTGGTGAAAGTGCCAATTCATGAGTTGTTTTACTGCATTTGTTTGTCTGAGAAGCTCCTGACCCAGATGAGCACTCTATTTGTTCAAATGTCCTCTTCCTATTCTGAGTTTGTACTGAAATCAACAAATATATTCGAAATATCATAAGGGGAGGCTAACTAAAAACATTCACATAAGCAAAAAAATATTTGAGAGCAAATCAGAAGACCTTGTCTGTCAATTTCTTCAGTACTCTCCTGTGTTGGCAACTTTTCGGTGCTCCGAGAACCCTCCCCTTCTACAGAGTTATGATTCCCATCTGAGGAGTCAAGTTTCAATGTGCTACCAGGCTGGACAATGCTAGTAACAATGCACTTCAGTACATCGATGAGAACAGCTTGTGCCTTCACACGCCTATGATTGTCTTCACTTATCAAGTATGCTTGATAAGTATGAAATATTTCTTCTTTGACCTTAAAAAATTGACATCAAAATAAAAAACAAAACTTATTCATGGTTGCATTACGGCCTCTTTTTTCACTCCGTATAAAAAAAATTAATGACTGCTCGAAATTACGTAAATTTAATGAGCACATGTCACATACCTTATCTGACAGCGAACAACCTCCAACACTGTTAATTGCCTCCTTTAATGCAGAGTCATCAAAAACATTTGTGGCGTAACAGGTTTGGGATATGTCTTTAAACTGTTTTTAATACAAAGAAACCAAAGTATTCTCAGTAATGTTTTCACATAAAACTCCTTGCAAAAATCCGAAAAAGATGTGTAGAAAAACATAATATTACTTACAGTGTGCGCAGGACCTGTCCTTGCAAGAACCATATTGCTGAAATGGGTTATCAAGTCTCCTTTCCACACACGAATCCTAGGTAGTGTATTGGGCAAGGAAATTGATCCAAAATTTACGAAGTCAAGATACCGAACCTACGATTTGGAGCACATGTAACCATTACTCCATTAGGCAAAAAAATGGTAAACTAAAATATGCTGGAAACATCAATATCATAAGAGACAACAGAGAAAAAAAAAGAATAAACTTACAGCTAGATGATAAATGCAACCACCCAAAGTTACTGACATTCGGTTGCCCTTCAATTTATCTTTGTGATATTTGCGGATGTAGCATAGTAGCCAGTCATGCACAAATTTACACCAGTTGAGATCTCCAATTGAATCTACATCAACTAAGGCCCCCAGGTATTTGGTACTAGGTTTGGTGCTAGAAGTAGGACACAGAAATGTTCCTAGGGCAACAACCATGAAACAACGCTTGAACACTTTATCAGGCAGCTTGTCATTAGTGATCATGTTCCCAAAGTACTTGATAGAAGGCAGCCCTGTTAATGCAAACGTAGCAAGAAAAGCTAGTTTGCCTTCTTCTTCTTCATCAGCATCGACTTGGATATGTCCTGAAGGTATAGCAAAGGTATCCTGAACAGAAGCAGCATTAAGCACAATGGTTTTGTGAATAATGATCATATTGTCTTCTCCGAAAGAGCACTTGTCAGCTATTCTCTGGGAAAACCCTCTAGGTACATTACAGTCGTCAAGCAAAAGCAGCTCCTGGAAACCCATTTCATGAACTAGCTTCATCATGTGTGGGCATTTACGAACAGTTTTTATTATTTCAAGAAAGTAAGGCATGCTGCATCTGCTAGAAGCTCTGAGCCCAATATCAACATCTCTTAAATCTGCTTCTTCTTCTTTCTGAACTATAGACTTCTGAAATTTCAAATAAAACAATGCATAAAGAAACTATTTCTTCAGTGTAAACTATATGAACTGAAAAATAATAACAACAAAATGATGGGTTTCATATAAACCTTTCTTGTTCATTGTTTTCGAACTGTTCTTCGTCTTTCTTTTCTCTCTATACTCTTTCTAACCTGATGATAGTTGCAAAAAACATAGTTAGTATCATCAAAAGTAAAAAAGAAAAAAATGATCAGAAAAATAATAATGTTAAAAGCTATGTACAAAGGGAACTAATACCAAAAAAGCAGAGGCCTTACTATTTCCTTTATGTCATCATAAAACATATCTTGAGACACCTCAGTATCTGTTAGCGCAATATATTTCTTTTTGTCGTTAGCATTGTCACTAGCGGTATCACTTTCTTCGCATTCCATGATGACTCAAAAACAAGCACAGTCCTGCAAGAGGAAAAATAAGAAGAAAAATTTCAACCAACACGTTCTGGTAACATATAATCTTTATTAATCCATTGAACTAATCGAACATGATCTAGCTCTTGATCTCACAGATGATGGTTTCCTCCAAACTAGTCCTTTGTACAAAAAATGTGTTGGTCCAAACTAGCTCCTGATCTCACACGATTAGGCATGTTACTGTTTTACTTTGCCATGCCTCAACTATACCTAGAATATTCAGTGAACTGGCACATATTACACACTTATAGAACCTGACATGGAAGCAAGCACAATACAAGTACTCATGCTGCACGAAGAGATAATAACACGAAAGATCAACCATACACTTGCTGCCCATCCAGACAATGGCATTTCACAGTTTTATCCTGCCACGCCTCAAATTTCTTCACATAGTTCATACTATAAAATTTCACCTAGTTACACCTCACATGCAACAAAAGCACCCCTGCTTGCGCCCGGCATGAAAAGTAGATCCTTAGTTGCACATGACATAAAAACTAGGTGCCTAGATGCACCTCACACGCACCTACGACATTAGATTGCACACAACAAGCAGTGTCACTACCTTCACATTTCACTTGCTGCCATCCAGATAAAAGCAGCATTTCACTGTCATATATCCTGCCATGCCTCAAGATTCTTCACAGTGTTCACCTTGTACTACTAAAATCTGAATTTCAGAGTCATGCTCCACTATGAAAACGCACATCGAATGATGGTACATCTTATAGAACCTAAAAATGGAACTAGGCACTCATTCTACACGAACACCCTAGAACCCATTCAAAACAATTTGTGTGCTAAAAAAAAGTTAGTCTCACTACTCTTCATGGGGTTCGTATAGTACATCTTAACTAGCTGCCGAGTCGTTACACGCTTATAGAACCAGGCACTCATGGCTGCACAAACACCGTACCTTAGAACCATACAAAACAAATCTGCGTGCTAAAAGGAAGTCTCATAGCTCATCATGGGATTCGTACCACATCCTATTAGAGACATGTATGATATGAGCAGAGAATCTAGACGGAAGGGAAGCATACACGGCGGGGATGGATCGATTTCAAGCACGGGGATGAAATTAGTGTGGAAAAGTAGCGGGTAGAGTCTGATCTCGTCGTTCTCAACAGCTCCGGCGACAACAAAGTTAGGGGAAAGATCTACCACGGCGGCGCCGCTCGAAATCTCTGGGCCCGGCACGCACAAGGGGAGGACGCGGAGAACGCCAGAGGATAGAAATCAACCGGCAGGATGGGGCGCATACCTTGAGGCCCTCGTTCACGGTGACGCCAGCAAGCAGGTCAGGGGATGCCCGCCGCCGCGGCGCCCGGGGAGTTCGTCTCCGCCCGACGCCTCCACTCAATTTCCCCTCCCCCCCTCCTCGTGTCGTTGAGCTGTGCGAAATGGGGAACGGATAGGCGGTGGATGATAAAAATCTGGAAAAGAAAATTCAAATATGCCAAACGTTAAAATGCTACAGCCACACGTTGATTTACACAGCCAAAACGTCACCTCCTGGCTACTAGTCAGACTGTCCGGTGGGTCCACATAATAACCTGGTCCTCCTGTTTTTTGCTAAACACACACGGAAATACAACTTGCACACATGGAAAACTATTTAGAAATGTATATTTAATTTTTTATAAAAATATTACATATTATCAGTTGCAGAGGAATAAAAATTTCAACTCATAAAAGCAGGCTAACTAAATACTCATATAAGTAAAATAACTTGAATATATTTCATATTAGTATGAAAAAACCTGTTACATTGCATAGATTTCTTGAAAAAATAAATTTCTCACTTGCAAAAATAAAAAAGATGTAAAACACTGCAAAAAGCTTACTTCATGAGGTAACTAGATACTGATGCGTTACAAATTCCACATACATACTATATTTTAGTGCAGGTCTTCGCACAAAACACATAATTATAAAAAAACATTATCCAACACACGAGATTACCAGTCTTACACGATAATCAGTACATAGATAACCATTTACATTGAAAGACTAAGCAAAAGATAGTAAACTTTTAGTGGATGACCAGCTCAGAAATCTCCAAGCTTCCCCTGGTACAAACTTCTTCTCTAATATAACTACCTTCATATAGACTACTAAAAACCAGCACACTAATCATAAGTCATCTTCTCTATCTCTTGTGCAATGCCCATTTCCCTGACTTCAACCTTCACGAGAATAACATCATCAGACCGTATCATCATAGCATTGCAGAAGTTGTGGAAACCAGTCCACATTTCGATGCTTGTTCGGCAAGGGCGATAGTCACCCACTATAGGATCATCCATACGCCTATTCCAGTATAACATGAAACCACAGAAGAGTCCCTTTGGAATGCACTGAACAGACAAAACAAAAAACACAAAAAGATAAATCAAACTAAATTTAGGGACCGACATAAGAGAACAGAAGAAAATCAGTAGAACTACGACACTAGTTGCATCAGACATACCTAGTACCCCCCCTCAGTTGCACATCATATACAACTACACCTTAGTTTCACCCAACATAAAAACTAAAGCCCTTAGTTGCAGGCTGTATGCAACTACGACCCTACTTGCGCACAACATGATAATATGACCCCCTATTTGCGCACCATATTCAACTGTTATCTTTGGTACATAAGACCACCTAGTTGAGGCATATTGATTCCGCATGACATAAAACTATGTTTAATCATGACATAAATATGAGTACCTTGAGCTGTACCCTGTCAGACAAAATGGATAAAAACACCGGTTGAACAGAACACTCAACTAGAAAAATTCAGTTTGCACCCACAGTTCTACAAAAAATAGCCTCCTACGACCCCTTGTTTGCACCTGACAAAATAAAACTAGGGTATCTAGCTGCACAACACATACAACTACAAAAAATTGGGAAATTAGACCTAGTTACGCCTGACGTGAACCTATGACCAGAATTGCACCCCATATGAAACTAGAAAACCTAGCTGCACACCGTATGAAACTACAACAGCACCATCAGCGTTGGGGAAAAGAAGAACTATATAACTGCGGTAAAATTTTCTCAACAAGCTGGGAAGCCACATCGGCAGGGGAAACTGTCTTCACGTAGTACTGCAGATCAGGCACTTGGTAGAAATCGTCTTCGTAAAACCTTCCGACCTCCTTATAGAGTTTCCAGATAATATCACTCATGTTCCTCTCATTTACGGTCCAGATGTCAGCAAAAACAGTCCTGTGTAGTGTAGGTCTCACACAGGATGGAACATCCCATAGAGAGTACCCTGTAAGAGACAAAATATTTGTTATTACAAAACCAACAAGGCATAGAAAAAACAAAAAAAAGGGGAATAAACAGGAACAAATACTGAACCAGCCAAATGGATAAGAGGCTTGGTGTTCCCATCACTATCGGTTACAGTCACATAGACCCATAGCAGGAGATACAACTTGATGGTTATCCTCTTCTATTTGATCATCCTCATCATCAAAACATTCAAACTTAACAACATCGCCTAAGACAACATTATGGTGCCTCATGAGGGACTGCCAGAAAGGACCACAAATGAAGGTCCAAGCCTCTTCTTTCAATAAGGAAAGATCGAACATGTGACCCCCACTTGTTTCTGCTACAAGCCATTTATCAGCAACTGCATTGATCTTCTCTTTGAAATAGCAAGGAACAATCTGCATTTTCAAATTACCAAACAGGAAAACAATTAGAAAAAAAACAAAATACAGTAAAAAATGATTCCAACACTATTAGAAATTTAGGTAGTAAGAATAAACCGGACATCATACCGCATAAAGCATGAAGTTGGGACGCATGTGAATGTTGCAAGACATTGCTCGCCGGTCGGACCTATGACAGTTGGCGGACGGTTGCAAACATACTGGGCAAAACGAGGAAGCCATGCCTACACAAAAAATATAGTTACAGGGAAGCACAAACTAACTTAATGAAAAACTAGTAATATGAATTGAAAACCATACCCAAACATGTGTAATGCAAAAAAAGAAGATAGCCTATTTTAGCATCAGACAAATGTGAAAAATAAACCGAAAATTAAAGCAACATATTTCCCCTTGTGTTCGAAACTAAATAATCAGATAGCAAAGAACAGCATTTCACACCCAAATTGAAGACACCACATTCCTAATATGGTAACTAGTATAACTGAAAATAATGTACACAGAACTCACAAAAAGTAGAACCTAGAGAAAAACGCATCATTTCATACAAGAAAAATAAAATAAGGGAAAACAAATGGATCTAAGCCGTTCAAAAGACGATGAACAAAAATATTATCAGGCCATTTACATTTTTGAGACTAATTTTGGAGCCTAATGTCCTGCGATTTGGAGTAAAAACCCAAACCCTAGATCAGATGGAGCACCACAAACACAAAAATCGCGAAAAAAGGAAACTAAAATCCGCCAGACAAGGAGTTAAACAACAACAAAAGCAATCTCAGGTTCCTCCCCACCCCCTCTTCTGCGCCTGCTACTACTTCCTCTCCACATTCTGACTCCTCTATCTATCAGATGGAGATCTGAACAAGTAGGCGACCAGAAATTCACAAAGACAGAGACAACAACGAACCTCCGGTGACGACGAAGAACAACTATAACTCCGGCGACGGCGAAGAAGGCGACGTCGAAGAACAGGGACCGCCGCGAAATGGCCAGTTGCCGCCGTTCCGCCTCGTCGGCTGACTCCCCTCTTCTCTGCCTCTCCGCCTCTCCACTCGCTACACCCGTGCGTCGTGGTGCTGGGTGGATTTACAACACAACGGTAAAAAAAGTAACAAAAAAGCCCAACTCAAAAAGCCCCGCAAAAAAAAAGCCCACGAACGACTCGCTGCCGCGGGAAACACAGCCCAGAACGGTTCGGGACGTGACTGACGCGCGAAAA
The DNA here is from genome assembly GCA_012064385.1 of Puccinellia tenuiflora. Taxonomy (NCBI): domain Eukaryota; kingdom Viridiplantae; phylum Streptophyta; class Magnoliopsida; order Poales; family Poaceae; genus Puccinellia; species Puccinellia tenuiflora. Next base: position 33,220 of record QRDG01001860.1, read on the forward strand.
AAAAAACAGAACACGAATCTTGACACATAGATCGTACGGCTCGGGACGTGACTGAGATTTAGTTAGATCTCACACTAGTAGAAAAACCACCTTTCGTCCCGGTTGGTTTTGGCCATTGGTCCCGGTTCCCCAACCGGGACTATCCAATCGGGACGAATGCTAGTCCCGGTTGGGACACCAACCGGGACGAATGGGGGGGCACGTGGCCCGGCCATAGGCAGCAGGGGCGGAGGCTATTACGAACCGGGATGAAAGCCCCGGGGCTTTCATCCCGGTTCGTAATATGAACCGGGACTATTGTCCCGTCAGATTTTACTTTTTCCAAAAATTTCAGAAAATTGTTTAAATTTATAAAATAAATAATGCTTATTCTGTAATTCATAAAAATATGAATAAAATACCAAAATGTTCAGAAAAATAAGACCTATTTGATTATGAAAAATGCATGCATGTTTAAAAAACTTAAATTAAATATTTCTTAGAACTACAAAAATGCCACTACTAGTTAAATAAGAGGAACCACTATTACACATCATCGCCACGAATATATATATTACACACATCTCATTCGTCGTCCTACATATATACATCTCTTTTACACTCTCACTATTTAATTTCAACCTTACAGTAGTATTCTCCTTTCGGATCTAGGACCTCTGCAAGTAAGAATCCGGCAATTTCCTCTTGAATTGCTCGTATGCGATCGTGTGGTAGAAGGCCATCCCGCAACCGTTCGATCTAATTAAAAAAGGGTCAATATATATGAATAAAAGTAAACAGAATTGATGGCAATAAACTAAGATTATGAATATTGCATACGCACTTGAAGTTGTTCTAAGATTCTGCCCTTCTCACAGCACGTCTGACGAATGAACTCGCAGACGTAGTATCCACATAAATGATTCCCACTTCCCTGGCTCAAACACTTTACGGGAACAGAGTTCAATCAAAATAATAATAAAGAATGGTAATGGTATTGAACTAGAATCAAAGAGATGCGCGGATCTAGATAGTAGTACTTACATTTATTGGTTTAAATGTAAGCTCCTCCGCCCATTCACCCCTAGCCCTGGCGGTGAATCGTTTCCAAGCCCTGCCCGGCAAAGAAAATGAATAAAGGAGTTATATATTAATTACTTGCTATCAGTAAATGAACGGAAAGTTGCCGATAATGCCATAATGATTGAAATTACCTCTGGAGGCATTCCTGCATGTCCGCCCACTTCTCAAGGGGTTTATGTAAGGAGTCCATGACTTGTACTACTCCTTTGTCAGGCATAATGATTAGCAGAATAAAGTGGAAGCTGCGCACGCATAAGTCATCAATTATACACTTAACATCGAGAAATTAAGCGAAATAAAATATGTAGAAGACAGTAACACTTACTTGAAGTTGTAAGTAAATAATATTTCTCTTTTGATTTCGTTGAACCGTAACGCATTTACCAAGTTATTCTCGGTTTCGTCATAAAAATCAAGGAGACTTTTTTCATGAACGGTATTTGGATCAACGAACCCAATGTCATAGATTTGTCCTCTTTTGCATTGGAGAATCTTCATTCTGCATAATTAATATAGTGATAAGTAAGATTATAAATGCAATGAACGAGGTGAGCTAGGTAGAGACTTAACTACAGAAATAATACTTACAGACAATAGGCGCTGATGATAGCTTTGTCAAGGGCTTCTTGTTGGTATAACTGAAATAATTCACAAAATTCAATCATTACGTGGTCATCTCCATGCCCGTAATGCTCGTTCTTATATCCCACGTAGATCCAATTTTCCCCTTTCTTTGAGGCTGCCATGTACCAACTATGCAATCTTCGCATTTTTGTTGGTAGATCTTTGACTAACTGAGATTTGACGAGAGGATGCCCGTGCCGGTATTTGTATTTTGGAACTATTTCTTCGTGGAATTGTAATTGGTCTAAGTACTGAGCAATAGACAAGCCGTGAGCAGCGGCTGCTTCTCCGTACGTTGCAACAAACTCAGGATCAATGCCGACCACAGGTTTGCTCGACCCCACCTTGGTATCGGAAAACACTTTGAGCGGGGGGCACGATTGTTTTTGCTGTTCTCCTAGCTGGGCAACTGTCTTTCGGCTTGCACTAATACTCTTCGACCGCTGTTTATTTGCCCGAACCGACTTGAGAATAGAGCGGTCATAGTCTGGTGTCAGCTTTGGCGGGGGTTGGGCCAGATTTTTCAGCATTTTCACGACAGCGGCATGTTCTTCTGGGGTGTCGGGGAACTCTGGCGCTTTCGCCTTCTTTACCTTCAAGTTAGCAAACCACTTATCCGTTTCCCCTTTTGCGATCACCTTATTTTCCTCCACCGTATAGTCATAAGGTCTCTTGGCAAGATTCTTATGAGGTACTTTTGGGAGGGGTGACCTTGAACATTTCGGTGATCGGTTACGACTCCTTGTAGTACCAGCAGTGGTACGCTGAGGCGGCGGCGGTGGAGAGTGGTGAGGCGGCGGAGACGACGCCTGAGGCGGTGGAGAGTGGTGAGGCGGCGGCGGTGGAGAGTGGTGAGGCGGCTGAGGCGGTGGAGAGTGGTGAGGCGGCGGCGGTGGAGAGTGGTGAGGCGGCAGCGGTGGAGAGTGGTGAGGCGGCGGAGGCGGTGGAGAGTGGTGAGGCGGCGGCGGTGGAGAGTGGTGAGGCGGCAGAGGCGGCCAGTTTGGAAGCACGATGAATTCCTTTGGCCATAGAATAGTCCCTTTCCTGGCTTCTCCAAGTTCAACCACCTCCCCATCTTCACCTGCAGGGTGTTCCAGCTTCAGCTCCTCAAATTCTTTACCAACTTCATCCACCCCGACAATAGCGTAGCCATGAGGAACCGGGGAGCAATGGAAAGTTGGTGTAGGTCCAATTGGTACGGCATAGCCGACCGAGACCTTCATGGTTATGTTGAACACTTTCACATGTAGCTCACAAGGTGTGCTCTCCGTGATATCATCCACTGGGTAGCGACGAAGAGCATCCGTCGTCAGTGCATCATCATCACCAGCCGGGACCATGCTCGAAGCCACGCTGCTTTTCCGATATGATGGGTCGATAGCATTGACTGCAGCTTCTACAACGTGCTGCTGAGATAGGCCGGCAGTGCCTTGCTGGCTAAGTTCGTTAATTTGATCCTGCTGCCGCTTCATTTGATCCTGCTGCCGCTTAATTGTTTCTTCTATATTACGCAGCCGGTCTGCAGCAGCGATTGCTTCCCTTGCCTCCCTTTCCTTTCTCCTCTGATGACTTTTATCGGGAAATATTTTCCTTTCCACGGGAAACCCATGTTTCCACGGCTTGGAGCCTTTGGTGCCTCGTGTTCGTCCATCATGTTCTTTATTCCCAAGGGTGCGTGAAAGCTCGTCATCCTCTCTATCGGGACGGAACCGTCCCTCTTCAACATCCTTGTATGCTTTCCTAATTTCTTCGATGGGTAGTAGGGGATTATCCTTGTGTCTTCTGGTATATATGCACTTTCCTTCTGCGTCCAATGTGCCCCCATGCCCGTAAAACCAATTTCTTGACCGTTCGGTCCATCCTTCTTTTATAGGCTCTGGAATGATCCCTTTAGCCAGCAGGTCGGCCTCAAGTTTGTCCCACTTAGGCATGGAACAGGCGTAGCCAGCAGCCCCCATAGTATGGTGGTACTTCTTTTTAGCAGCATTTGCCTTATTTTTTGCAGACTTTGACTGAGCTTCCTCCGATTTCTTGTACGCCACAAAATCTTCCCAGTAGTCTCTTATCTTCTCATACCCGTGATCGAAATCCGGAGTTTTATCTTTCAAGATGAAGTCGGTGTACAATCTGTTCTTAAATTTGTTGAATAGCTCGGCCATCTTCTTAAGAGCCCACGCCTTGACTTTATCTACTAGAGCTTTTTTTCGGGCATCCATCTCCTCCTCATCTGGCTCCCCCTCCTCTGGATCCACCTCTGGCAACGGCAATGTGAAATTAACCATGAGCTTTTGAAAAAGGCGTCTTTTGCCTTCGAGGCCGATATAGCTAACTTTAGGATCCCTTGGCTTATTCCATTCTCGGATGGTGATCGGGACGTAGTCCCTAACAATAACACCGCATTGCTTCACAAATTTTTGTCTAACATCAATTGGAGCAATGGGTTCGCCGTCTGCAGCGACTTCTTCGATCCTGTAGCGGATATTGTCCTGCAACTTTTTGGTTGGGCCTCGTTTCGTCCTCACAGAGGATTTGCTCGATCCGGATGGCTAAAAGAAGAAAGACCGTTAATATGTGTATATGGACAACAGAGGCTAAATTAATTAATATAAATATATATATGCACCTCGTCGGAGTTTGTAATAATCAATGTTGCACCGGAGCCGCCGGCTTCTGCCTTGTCGGCTTCTCCCTCATCGGAGATGCCGAGTTCGGCCTCTTTCCAGGCGTTGAGAGACTCATCCCCCTCACCGGAGTCGTTCAGAAAGTGACTTGTTTCATCATCGCCGCAGATTATATCCTCGAGGATATTTTCCTCAATTTCATCTCTGCCGTGTGGTTCCATAGTTTCTGCAAATACGAAAGTTATTTTCGGAGCCGTCTCTGCCGTGTCGTTCAGAAAACTTGTAGGGATAGAATGGTACTACAAGGAAAGGCGCGCGTTGCTGCGCCTGTTGTTTCTAAGCGTCGTCATGGTGATACATTTTTATGAACATGTGTGATTTATGCTCATCGTCGGCACTTAGGTGACTAAATCGTCGATGACCTAGCTCATCGATTTCATCCCCCGCAACACGGTAAAAATGTCGCGGTAAATCACTCCTCACAAAAATGAAACACTTAGCACATTCGTGGTTTGTCGAGTTTTGACTGAAATTTACATCACTAAATAAAAATCAACATCGCTACATCACTGAAATTTGCACTAGCTAAATATTACATATGCGAGGATGATCCACTAAATAAAAATCATCACAGATCAATTTTGCAATTATCATCGGATACTTTATATACACTAACTGCTGTCACATATCACAGATCAATTGCAAAAAATTATTGACAGAAAAAAAGTAAATAAGCTATTGCTCAATATCATTTCCTATTTTAGCTATTGAAAATAACCATACATGATATTTTATATAGCATATAATAACGTTAAATTAGCTATATATTGATCGATATCATTTCCTTTCACATTGTGTGACTATCTATGAAACAATAGAAATTGGTAAACTAAAATTGCTAATTAAATTAAAATTGCTAAACTAGCATTGCTAAACTAGAATGGCTAATTAAACTAAAATTGCTAAACTAAAATTACTAATTAAACTAAAATTGCTAAAGTAAAATTGCTAAACTAGAATTGCTAATTATACTAAAATTGCTAAACTAAAAACCTAACAATGCTAACAATTTGCTAAATTGCAATGCCCTGTAAAAAAAATACAAAAATACTACAAAACCTAACCTAACAATTCCTAACACAATTTTTTTCCCTAACACAAAAAATCCTAAGTGTTTGAATTTCTAAACCTAAGAAAAAAAATCCTCACCGAGCGGGGGCGTGGAGGGCGCAGCCGGCCGTCGAGGACGTGGCCGGCGTGGAGGCTCGGCCGGGCGTCAACGGCGCTCATGGAGGCTGGCGTGCGGGCGCGCACCGGCGGCGTCGCCTGCCGTGTTCTCCGGGCGGCGTGAGGCGTGCACGGGCGAGCAACGTGCGGGCGGCGCGGCACGGGCGTCGAGGGCGCCGCGAACGTCGACGGCGGTGGCGGGGCGCGGCGTGGGGCGGCGTGGACGTCGGCGAGCTCCAGGGACGGCGGCGATTCGAGGCCTCACCTGCTCGATTCCGACAGCGGTGAGCTCTACAGTGGCTAGGCGGCCACGGCGGGCACGGCCACGGCCACGGAGGTGGCGGCGGCGAGCTCCACGGGAACGGCCACGACGGCGAGCGGAGAGGTGCGCGGGCGCCGGAGGAGCGGACGACGGCGAGCGGTGCGGCAAATTTCGGCAGCCTGACGGCGTCGATCTCTGTTGCGCCGCGCTGGTCCTTAGTCGATTTTGGGTTGGATTGGGTAAGGAGAAGGGCGCGCTGCGTTATGTAGCAGGACTCATCCGTCCCGGTTGATGCCACCAACCGGGACCAAAGCCTCATTCGTCCCGGTTCGTGGCATGAACCGGGACCAATGCCCTGAAAATTTAATGCCATATATTTCCCTGGCGCGAACCGGGACCTTTCGTCCGGTTCTTCCTATAAACCGGGACCAATGAGTCCTTTTTCAATTTTTTTTCAAACTTTTCAGTTCTGAATGTTGTTCCCGCCTTTTTTATTCTTATTAAGGTGTTTGAATATGAATTTCAAATGGTTTTGAATTTGAAAAGACTTTCAACATGAAAAGTGTTTAAATTTGAATAAATAATTCAAAAACATTTTCTGTTTATATAATAGTTATTCTATCTATACAAACTATTAACCATTTTGTCATTTTTTTTAAATGTATCTATCTATTTATGACCAATTCATTTTTTTGAGATTATAGGTGAATTCATTTAATTACAAAATTTGGAATTTGAACTCCATTAAGTCATTAATTAATTTATATCTATTGAATTAATTTATATCTATTGAATTAATTCATATCTATCACAGTGGATCCTTCAGGTAATCGACCGGATATGGTATATATATCACACACATATCCGGAAGTCGATAGTTTAGGTCGCAAGTTTTCAAAAGCAAGTAGTAACCTAAACTATGATCACATAAAGAGAACTGCAATGGTGATCACATACTCTGAAACTAACTTCGACGGTGTATTTGATACGATCACATAAAAGTTGTCCTAACAATCTTAGTCATACTCCTGCCTAGGCCTATAATACTCGTACTCGTAGTCGCCGTCATCGTCGTCGTCGCTGTCATCGTACTCATACGGCGCTCGTGGCTCGAACCTCGACGGGTGAGCACCCCCGGACTACATGTTAGGGTAGCATAGGCGGGGGTTATCGCCAGCCATGATGTAGTTCATAACGCCCTGGAGAGTCCGGCCAGCCCACCACAGCTGACGGCCGGCCTCGTTGAAGTCCGAAGGAGGAGGGCCATCCCCCTCGTACCTGGCGAGCGCCCTCTCACGCCGATTGATGAAGAAGGCTTCCCAAGTCGGGCGGTAGTCGGGATGCCAGCACGGATCCATCCGCTGCTCCGGTGTGAGCTCGAGGTAGTAGTGGTTCGTGATGGCCGCCCGGCGCGCCACACCTTGAGGGAGAGGAGGGACCGGCACGCCTCCGACGCTCAGCCTCCAGCCGGCGGGGACGCGGTAGCCGGGCGGGCAGGGGTAGTTCGAGGCGGAAAGCTCCTCCGCCTGACGGTAGGTTAGTACGGTGGAAGCCATGGAAGAGTGATGAGGTTGCAGATATGAGTTTAGATGTGATATATATAGTGAGAAATTGCGGGAAGACGAAGGCGGGAAGCGGTGGAAGAAGCACACGGATCGTGTGTTTCCTTCGAGCGCTTGTGAGCCGTTGGATCAGAGTTGTGTTTCTTTCGAGTGCTTGTGAGCTGTTGGATCGTGTGCACACGGATCGTGTGTTTCTTTCAAGCGCTTGTGAGCTGTTGGATCAGGGCCTTTAGTACCGGTTCGTGTTACCAACCGGGACCAAAGGGTCTTTCATCCCGGTTGGAGCCACCAACCGGGACTATAGGCCTACCCTTTCGTCCCGGTTGGGGGTACCAACCGGACCTAAAGAAGCACACGGATCGTGTGTTTCTTTCAAGCGCTTGTGAGCCATTGGATCAGGGGTGTGTTTCTTTTAAGGGCTTGTGAGCTGTTGGATCTGCACTCCCACCTCATCCACAGGTACACCTTCTAATCGCCTATAAATAGCGACGTCCCTGCAGCGAACGGCACACAACGGGCGTCTACCTTTGCCACCGAACCCAATGGTTGGATTTAGCCTACCTGCTGGCATGTTCCCTGGCATTATTGTGTTTGTCCTTGTTCACCGGCCAGCCATTGGAGCCACCTCCTGTAGGTCGGTGAATAAGGACAACACAACGACGCTGTTGGAAACACAAGCCCTCAGGTAGGTTGAATCCAACCACTGGATTAGGGTGACACAATGATGAATTGCCGAGGAGGTGGGAGTGGTGGTGGTGGAAGTGGTAGCCATGCCCCTCGGTCAGGCAAAACCAGTGTTGGATCAGCCACATGACCCTATATGCAAATCATTCGGATTCCCGTCATACAGCCCAACGGTGCATTTGATATGCAGGCACTCACGAGTCACCGTTGGGCTGTATGACGGGGAAATCGTGTGCATTTGATAAAAGGTTCAATACATTAATTATTACACATCACCAACAACATCCCTATCTAGTGTTCACTTGTTTCTTCGTGTGTGTACCTTTCTTCTGATTACGCCATAGCCATGGACAATCTTCATCAGGCAAGAGAACTGCAATGGCGATCACAGACTCTGAAACTAACTTCGACCGGTTCCTGAGCCGCGGGGTGCTGAGCCGCCGGCACTGCGCATCCAAAGAGAAGGAACCCTCACAGGGTCATAGCTCACGTGAGAAGGAACCCTCTGAAGAAACGACCACCTACTATCATACTGCATATCCAATAGATACATGTAGCGATGGACATGCTCATCCTCCTCCCTGATACGGCGACGTACCTCCTCCTCGGGGGCCGGCTCCCTCTGCACCGAGCGTGGCCCACGCGACGGCCACCACAGAAGATCCGGGTCGACGATGTCACCCGTATTCCTCACCAAGCTGCGTGTCCCGGAAGGTAGCACCTCCCAGTGCCAGCCCGGTGGAGCCCAGTCCCGCACATCGCCCCTCTGGTCCAACATGGACATCGTCCCCGAGAACACCTTAGTCAAAAACACCTAAGTCAAAATTTTGTTACCATGGAAGAGTGATGAGCTTGCAGATGTGAGTTTAGATGTGATATGGCAATGACGGCCAAGCCTACATATATATAGTGATAAATTGCGTGAAGACGAAGGCGGGAAGCGGTGGAAGAAGCACACGGATCGTGTGTTTCCTTCGAGCGCTTGTGAGCCGTTGGATCAGGGGTGTGTTTCTTTAGAGCGCTTGTGAGCTGTTGGATCGTGTGCACACGGATCGTGTGTTTCTTTCAAGCGCTTATGAGCTGTTGGATCAGGGCCTTTAGTACCGGTTCGTGTTACCAACCGGGACGAAAGGGTCTTTCGTCCCGGTTGGAGGCACCAACCGGGACTATAGGCACGAACCGGGACTATAGGCCTACCCTTTCGTCCCGGTTTGTGTTACCAACCGGGACTAAAGAAGCACACGGATCGTGTGTTTCTTTCAAGCGCTTGTGAGCCGTTGGATCAGGTGTGTGTTTCTTTAGAGCGCTTGTGAGCTGTTGGATCTGCACTCCCACCTCATCCACAGGTACACCTTCTAATCGCCTATAAATAGCGACGTCCTTGCAGCGAACGGCACACAACGAGCGTCTACCTTTGCCACCGAACCCAATGGTTGGATTTAGCCTACCCGCTGGCATGTTACCTAGCATTATTGTGTTTGTCCTTGTTCGTCGGCCAGCCATTGGAGCCACCTCCCATAGGTCGGTGAATAAGGACAACACAACGACGCTGTTGGAAACACAAGCCCTCGGGTAGGTTGAATCCAACCACTGGATTAGGGTGACACAATGATGAATTGCCGAGGAGGTGGGAGTGGTGGTGGTACAAATCATTCAATTCATCGACCGAATACAAATCAAACGGTTTCACCTGCATACGCCCTACGGTGCATTTGATATGCGGGCAGTCTCTAGCCACAGTAGGGCTGTATGCAGGTGATACCGTGTGTTTTGTTCTATCTAGAAATCCTTCAGTTCATCGACCGAATACGGTTTGTATGCAGGTGATACCGTGTGTTTTGTACACGAACTTCTCACCAGTTTTTGTCAACACTCATACATAAAAAGGTTTTGAGAACACTCATACATAAATTGTTTTATATACTATTACACTCATACTTAGATCATGATCGCTTCTTCGGCCGTAACCATGGAGTTTCTTCATTATGTAACGGGATGCTTGGGTCAGTTTTCACTGTGAATGGCGGAATTTCATCAAACTTATTATAGTCTGCTGACATGTCTGTCTTGTCCTCGACTCCCACGATGTTTCTTTTTCCTGAAAGAACTATGTGACGCTTTGGCTCATCGTGTGCTGTATTTATTTCCTTATCTTTTCTTTTTTTCGGTCTGGAGCTCATGTCCTTCACATAGAAAACCTGAGCCACATCATTGGCTAGGACGAATGGTTCGTCTCTGTACGCAAGATTCTTGAGATCCACTGTTGTCATTCCGTACAGCTGGTCTACCTTTACCCCTTCTCCATTCATGTTGACCCAACTGCACCGAAACAAAGGGACCTTAAAAGTAGGTCCATAGTCAAGTTCCCATATCTCCTCTATGTAACCATAGTATGTGTCCTTTTGTCCATTCTCGTCTGTTGCATCAAAGCGAACACCACTGTTTTGGTTGGTACTCTTTTTATCTTGGGCAATCGTGTAAAATGTATTCCCATTTATCTCGTACCCTTGGAAAGTCAATACAGTCGAAGATGGTGACGCGGCCAATAAGTAGAGTTGATCTCCAACATCGGTGTCATTCATGAGATGTACTCACAACCAACTGCCGAAAGTCTCCATGTGTTTTTGTTTAATCCAGGAGTCAGGCTTCCCTGGGTTTTTGGAGCGTACACTATTGTTGTGTACCTCGATATACGGAGCCACGAAGGTGGAACTTTGTAGAACTGTGTAGTGTGCTTGAGTGAAAGAATGCCCGTCCCTACATATCATTGCTTTCTTTCCTAGCGTGCCTTTTCCACTAAGTCTCCCCTCATGCCGCGATTCAGGAAGACCAATCGACTTAATGTCGGGAATAAAGTCAACACAAAACTCAATGACCTCCTCTGTTCCATAGCCTTTGGAGATGCTTCCTTCTGGCCTAGCACGGTTATGAACATATTTCTTCAAGACTCCCATGAACCTCTCGAAGGGGAACATATTGTGTAGAAATACAGGACCGAGAACTGCAATCTCGTCGACTAGGTGAACCAGGAGATGCGTCATAATATTGAAAAATGATGGGGGAACACCAACTCAAAACTAACAAGACATTGGGCCACATCCTTCTGTAACCTTGTCAGACTTTCTGGATCGATTACCTTCTGAGATATTGCATTGAGAAATGCACATAGCTTCACAATGGGTACTCGAACATTTTCCGATAGAAGCCCCCTCAATGCAATCGGAAGCAACTGCGTCATAATCACGTGGCAATCATGAGACTTCAGGTTTTGGAATTTTTTATCTGCCATATTTATTATTCCCTTTATATTTGACGAGAAGCCAGCCGGGACCTTGATACTGCTCAGGCACTCAAAAAATATTTCCTTCTCTGCTTTCGTAAGAGCGTAGCTGCTTATGTAATGACGCCCTTTATCCGTATGCTTGTTGTTTGGGTCTTTCATACGCTGCTGGTGCTCCCTTGCTTCCGGTGTATCTTTTGTCTTCCCATACACGCCGAGGAAGCCTAGCAGGTTTACGCAAATATTCTTTGTCACGTGCATCACGTCGATTGAAGACCGAACCTCTAGGACTTTCCAATAGGGTAGCTCCCAAAATATAGATTTCTTCTTCCACATGGGCGCGTGTCCGGTAGCGACGTCTTTCGGAACAGAATGACCGCCAGGACCCTTTCCAAAGATTACTTCTATGTCCTTGACCATACCAAATATAGCATCACCATCAGGGAGCTTAGGCTTCTTCCGGTGATCTGCCTCACCATTGAAATGCTTGCCTTTTTTTCTTACGGGGTGACTGCCTGGAAGAAATTGACGACACCCCAGGTACACGACCTTCTTACATTTTTCCAAATATGTACCTTTAGTCTTATCTAAACAGTGCGTGCATGCATTTTATCCTTTGTTTGACTGTCCTGAAATGTTACTAAGAGCAGGCCAATCATTAATGGTTACGAATAGCAACGCTCGTAGGTCAAATTCTATCTATTTGTACTCATCCCATACACGTACACCTGGTATGGCCCACAACTGCAATAGTTCATCAACTAATGGCCTTAGGTACACATCAATGTCGTTGCCGGGTTGCTTCGGGCCTTGGATGAGAACTGGCATCATAATGAACTTCCGCTTCATGCACAACCAAGGAGGAAGGTTGTAGATACATACAGTCACGGGCCAGGTGTTGTGACTGCAGCTCTGCTCCCCAAAAGGATTCATACCGTCTGTACTTAGACCAAACCATAAGTTCCTTGCGTCACCTGCAAAGTCCGGGTACTCTCTCTCGATTTTTCTCCATTGAGACCCATCGGCGGGGTGTCTCAACTTCCCGTCTTTCTTACGCTCTTTTTTGTGCAATCGCAACAACCTGGCATGCTCTTTGTTTCTGAACAGACGTTTCAACCGTGGTATTATAGGAGCATACCACATAACCTTAGCAGGAATCCTCTTCCTGACGGGCTCGTCATCGCCCTCAACATCAACAGGATCATCTTGTCTGATCTTGTATCGTAGTGCATTGCATACCGGACATGCATCTAAATTCTCATACTCCTCACCGCGGTAAAGGATGCAGTCATTGATGCATACATGTATCTTCTGCACATCTAATCCTATAGGGCAGATAGCCTTCTTTGCTTCGTACGTAGTCTCGGGCAGTTCTTTATCCTTTGGAAGCTTCGGCTTCATTATTTTCAGTAACTTTTCAAATCCCTTGTCAGATAAACCAGTCTCTGCCTTCCATTTCAGCAATTCCAGTGTGGTACCGAGCTTTGTGCTGCCATCTTCGCAATTTGGGTACAACAACTTTTTGTGATCCTCTAGCATGGCCTCCAACTTCAGCTTCTCCTTTTCTGTATCGCATTCTCGTTGTACATCGGAAATGACCCGACCAAGACCATCAGCATGCTCATCTGGCGTCCGTTGTTCTTCACCACCTTCTTCTTCATTGTCTTCCATCGCAGTATCACCGTATTCTTCAGAGAACATACGATAGTTCTCATCATCATTTTCTTCTTCATCGTATTTCATCATAACCCCTCTTTCTCCGTGCTTGGTCTAACAATTATAGCTGGGCATGAAACCTCTCCGAAGCAGGTGGCCTTAAAGGGTTCTCGACGAAGAGTGCTCCTTAACGTTCCGACAGTCCACACATGGACAAGGTATAAACCATCATATTTATTTGCCTCAGCCACATGGATAAATTTATGCAGGCCTGTAATAAAATCAGAACTGCGTCGGTCGCCGTACATCCATCGCTGCCGTTCATCCATCTGCATATCATATAATTAAGTTTATCAAATACAATTAGAATAACATATTGAATACTGAAATGACCACCGTACATCGACACATGCAATATTTCTGTATCAATTATAGATGAGAAGGATAAAGTTGCTAACCTCGGTCGAGGATATCATTTTGTGTGAACTTAAGTGTGGCTCGGGCATTTCATCGAACACATCTTATGCGTGGCAAAGGAAAAAAAAAACTAACACCCACTTCCCACCAATCCAAGCAAAAAAAATAACAGAGTAGAGAAAAAGGCGGGGTTACATACGTATACCGGGACCAAAGCTGCCGCGGAGCTTTGGTCCCGGTTCGTGCCACGAACCGGGACGAATGTCCCCAACCCAACCGGGACCAATGCTCCACGGGCCCCTGGCAGCTCGAACCGGGACCAATGCCTAGCATTGGTCCCGGTTGTTCACTGACCCGGGACGAATGGCTGGTTCGGCGCGTCCAAAAGGTGGTTTTTCTACTAATGTCAGGCGCCTGAGATCTAGCAAAACCGTAGATTAATTCGTAATCGTCTGCTCGATTCAGAACGGAAGAAGCCACATGTTTCCCTGTTCGTTCTGCCCCTGTAGCTAGCAAGGATTGCTGAGTATTATGCCATCTCCGTCGTCAAGTGTGCGCAGTTTTCCGCTGGAGCCCTTTCATGGCTGCGACACAGGTATGCATTAGTATTAACCATCGATTATGCCTCTCTAGCTATCAAAGCCTAAACACCAATCTGCCCTACTACGTTGTGTTATTCGCCACGCCGCCGGCCGCTAATTCAATTTCAACCAGCCGACAACCGACATCAATCTCACAAGCCTAAACATCAATCTCCCCAACTGCGTGGTCTTATTTCCACCGTCGCGGGTCGGTAATTCAACCAGCCGCCCACGGAGAAGCAACATCTTGCAGGCCTTTTTCGTACTCTTTTTCGCTGCCGCCGGCGGCAGGTTATTTTAATAGCCAGACACCAAGGAACAACAATCTCGCAGGTGAAATAGATGAACACCGGTTGATTGATCCTGCTCGCAGGTGTGTCCGCCGTCAGCATGCATCAGCATCATGTATTATCAGGATGTGTTATATGGGAGACATTGCAGGGTAGGACCCGCACACGATGGACCGTAAGTGTCCATCCTATAACGGATTCATCCTAGATCAAGTTTCTTACAGTTCATGGACTTTGCTGAATCAAACATGTTGCATGAGCGGAGCGGATAGTATCCCAGCTTGCCCACTGCCAATGTCGATCTGCATACGTACACCTCTTAGGTAAGCTTGGTGCCTTGGCTGGGAGCAGACCGTCGCCAACTAAAACCAACACCGTTGGTTCCCATGTGGACTCCTCATACACACGTCCGTCTCTATGTTTCTACAAGTTTAGACACTAAGACTAAGGTTTAAGGTACGTGCTTTGGGTCAGATTTAATTTCTTCCAAACTGCAAGGTGTGAATGGTATATGAGTTGCTTCATCAAACCTTTCAATGCCTCACACAAAGATAATAGGTAGGACAGAATCATAGAAAAAGCCCCAGGCGTCCTATGATCGATTTCCTTGCACATCTTGCGATGAACTTTGGAGAAATTTTGGTAGCAAGCAGAAACATGTTAGAAATTATCTGATTAAGTAATAAAGTTTGTATGGTATTTCCTTGCTTATTGGCTATTAAATATGGATGAACTCGAAAAAATAAGGAAAATGGATAAAGATCAAAGATGTATCTTAATTATGTATGTTAATAATGAGGATTAATACTCAATGTTTTGGATACTGGGAGGTGTCACGAAGAATAGCCACCCAGACACCCGTCATGTAATACTACGTCAATGCTCCATGAGAAAAGAAGATTCCATCTATTTTTACCGTTCTTCAATGTTCATTATTTTGGATTTTAATGTCCGACTGGCAATTTCCTTCAGTTAAGAGTTTTCAACTTCATTTTTGTACTTTACCGGGTTTGCATATAATATCTACTCAGACATGTAGCAATACTTTATCATAAAGGGATGAGAAGCAATATGGATTTCATTACACGATCCTACCATTATTTGCAAACGCCCTCAGCTGTTCATAGGGAGAATGAAACGGTCTAACCCAAAATGTTTTTTATCTGGTGGGTAACCTCGATGAAGATGTCGAAAAAGTATATTATCTTTTAGAAGGAATAAATCAAACAAATGAAAATATATTTTTACTAATTATGAATTAAATTATTTGACATGACATCATAAAGTGAAAATGAATTCATTTTATCCACTAATAGTGGCCAAATTGGCATATTACAAAACCAGGCCTCATCAACACCACAATGAATATTAGACCATGCATCAGGTAATCGATTGGAAACTATTGCATGGTATAGTGAAATGGATCCCAAAGAATTTAGCTTCTTAACCGGGGAACAAAAAGGTCTAACCCAACATGATTTTTATGTGGTGGGAAACTTCGATGAAGATATCACAAAGTATATATTTCATAAAAGAGGAGAATAAATCAGACATATGAAACTAAATCTTTTTGTATGACTATGAACTAAATTATTGGAGATTTTAAAGTGAAAATAATACATTTTATCTACTAATCGTGGCCAAAGTGGCATATTACTAAACCACACCACTGTAACACAATAATAGATAATAAAACTCGGCATATAGAGCATAAATAAATGGAGCCCAAAGCACGACATATTTCTAAAATATCACATGGATTTACAATCATCTTAAAAATAAATATATATGTATTTCCTCTAATCCACTTTATGAATAGTTTAAAAAATACAAACAACCTCCACTTTTTTTCTTTAAGCACAAGCCCGTGCGATCGCACGGGTTGATGACTAGTATGTATAATTATACGGTGACTTCATATGTGGTGCCATATAGATGTAACTTTTGTCTAATTAGATAGTGCTTGTCTAGGTTGGATGTTCCTTTTTTCAGTGTGAACTAGATGTAAACTATGCTTAATTGTCGAATTAGATGGTACTTTTTATATGGTTTCCTACATATAAGAACGTAATTTTTAAGATGACAAGATACCGAACTAGATGGAACTAGATGACAACCAGATAATGTCCTACAATATTCAACGACAGTTGATTGCCATTTAGATGTCACCAAGGTTTATTATAAACTAGATCGAACTTTATACATGGGCGTTTTTTGTTCTGGTTAGATATAACATAAGGAGGAATGAGTATTCTGTGTATATGTCATATAGGTTGAAATATTTTGTCAAATCAGATGGAACTTTTTATATCCAACTAGATGGCATCCTTCCAATCAGATGTATAATTCGGGTGTCAAATTTAATGGAACTTTCGTATATGGTGTTTTTGGGATGTAGTTCTAAAGTATCCAGGAAGTAATTCTCAGGTTGTAATTTAGTAGTAGTTTTGGATGTTATGAACATACCATGGATGTCATACCTCAATGGGGTATCCCCTGTAACTGTGCTTGTTACTCTCATATGCATACAGAAGATAATGCCCCCCGTGCTATTTATGAACATAATAAGGGAACTAGATTGCATCCCTTTGTTTATTTCAGTTTTGGACGTGATTTTTTGCTCAGAGATCCATGTGGCGCTCCGAAGTTGCGTTCTTCGGCACCGTGATGGGAGATAAAGCTGTGTTTCCCGTCTGTTTTAATCTGAGGGGAACAACGGGGCAATCAACATGCAAAACAGTTTTCGTAGGAAGAAATTGACAGCAAGACAATGGTGCAATGGCAGGAAGTAGCAACTTCTTATGTTTGGTGACAAGTTTCAGTCAACCATGTGGATGTAACTTTGTTTTAGTTTCAAAACTGCAACGTGTACCGGTCTACAGTTCAAGTTTCTTTTTGCTAGCAGTACCTTATTTGAAAGTTACCAGACCTGTATAGTGTCGGTCAAGTATGATGTAATTTCGCACTTGAAGAAAATACTAGCGACCATGGCGACGCGGACGTGCTGACGCCGCCGCCGGCCTGATCTCTCTCCTCCGGCGTCGTCTCCGACCTTCGCGACCAGATCGAGCATCCCCTCTGCGCCCTCTCTCCAACCATCTGCGCAGCTTGTAGCGACTGAGCCTACTGTCACCGCGTCGCTGCCGCGCCCGGAGAGCTTCCGCCCCTCCTCTTCGTGCCCACAACGGTGGTTGCGCTGGCCTCGCCACCCTTCACCCCTTCTCCTGCAGCGGGGCTCGCCGCGGCTGCCCTCACCGCTCGCAGGTCCGACCCTGCCGTTCGTGGCCGGCTGATGGTGAGGCGGTCGCTTCTCCCCAAGGCCGCGAAGGTGGCCATGCCGGCTGGCGTCTCCTGGCCGGTCCCTTGAGTTGCCTCCTGCTGGTACGAGCTCTCCACCCCGGCTTGCTGCGACAGTGGTGGCCTTGGCCTCCCTGGTTGAAGTTCAACACTCGCCACCTCCGTCCACGGGCACCGTTAGCACTGAAGAGCTCGTCCCCAAGATCCCCCCTGCTTCGACGACCGGGTCATGGGCCTCCCTCACCGGCGAGGACGACGGCAACGGTGAGGAGGAGCTGGCCCTGATGACGCCGCCCGCCAAGCAAAGCTCGTCGCCCGTCAAGCAAAGCTCGTCTCTGGCAGCTCAACCGTGTGTGGGGTGCGACGCGGAGCCGATAAATGGTTGGCAGGAGGTGCTGCCCCGGCGCAGCCTGCGTCGTCCGGCGTCACTTGTCGCGGCTTTGCCGCCCCGCCGCATCCCGACTTGGCTCTCTGGTCGGTGTTGCAGATGCCTTACTCAGGGGCACCGTGCGGCTGTCTGCAGGAATCCCTTTCGGTGCTCCCGTTGTCTGGAGAATGGTCATTGTGCTCGTGAATGCCGCAACCCTTGGCGTCCTCTCAGCTGCCTTGTTGCATCGTCGGTGTCCAGCCACAGCGTCATGGATGTCATGATCTAGCTTGTGTGGGTTCGATGGGATCCTCGCCTCCCTCCACGGCGCTCCCTTATGTGTCTTGGGCGTCCGTCGCTTCTCCTCCCGCCGGTGCGGCCCCGCCGTCTGATGTGTTGTTGCGGTCCACTTTGGCTGTTCAAGTTGAGCAGCTACAAGACTGCCTGACGCGAGTTGGGAGCTTCCTGGAGAGGGCAGAGGCTGCTCTGAGCAAACTCTCGCCTTTGCCGGATATGTTGAAGACCACTCCTATGTCGTGTCCTCCTAGTGAGGTGGGTGTTGGCTCTGCGGACGACGGGGTAGCGGAGCTCTACGGTTGTTACTCTCTTTGTGTGGGCAATAGTTCGTTGTCGTTGACCGTTCTATCTTCTGCTCCGGCTACCACTGAGGACGAGGCTAGTGCCACGATTGTGGCTCCGGTATTGCAGATCATGCCTGATCTTGAGGAGCTTTGTGCGAGCACTGCTTTGCATGTGTCAGTGGAGCAAGTGGTGAAGGTGGACTCGCCGGCGACCTTGAGGTTACCTGAGCTCTTGGATGTTGTTTCGGAGCCCATTCCACAATCACCGTCACGTAATTCCGATGCCCTCTTTGCGAAAGAGCTTTGCGACTTGCTCAGTTCTGTGGAGGTTGCTATCCCTGGATGTGGAAGGGCGATTGCCTGCCTCCTAACAGGGACGACAACCAAGGAAAAAAGCAAGATAGGTGATTGTCCTCGGCCCAGCAAGGAGAAGTCACTCAGGTGCAAAGGCAAGAAGAGTGACGTTGTTGGAAAGGTGCCCTCGGCTACCTGATGGATGAGCTTTGGTTTCTCCATATGTCCACTTGGGTTGGGTCATTCTGTGGACGTGGTCTTGCCATCTGCATTTTGTTGAGGTGTTATCTTTGAGGGTTTCGTTGTGTTGTTCAAGTATTAGGGGTTGCAAGTGTTGTTTGTTTGGAGAGTTTGTAGGGCTGGCGATGTGGTCGTGTGGTGTTCTTTCTTCGTAACTAGTCGGTTGGTCTATGTGTATCGGTTTTCGCCCAGTTTTCCGTAAATTAACTGGGCAATTCTCTTCTTCTTAATTAATAGATTGGGGCAAATCTTTTGCTCCCGTTTCAATTTTTTTTTTGAAAGTTTCATTTGACATAAGCTACATGCTCCCTACAGCATGTAACATTTGCTAAACTCCAGTGCCATTTGAGATAAGCTACATGCTCCCTACAGTTTCCATTTGAGATAAGCTACGTGCTCCTTACCGTTCTAGTTTATTTTGCTTGCAGTACTTTCTTGAAAGCTTCCATTTGAGAAAAGCTACAGGTTCCAGCACGTAAACTCTGCTAGGTAAACTCCAGTTTCAAATCTGGGATCCAATTAAACTCTCTCTTTTTTTGCTACCGGATCTGGGTTTTGCTTTTCTTTTTTCATGGAAAATCTACTGAATCCTTCTTCTATGCAATAAAAACTTCAATGCAACACCCGGTGGAACTAGGGGATGGAGCCATGGGGGAGAGTTGGGGGGTGGAGGAAGGAACTTCCAGTGATCGATGGGGAGAACTAACGGAGGTTTCTACAGGTTCGGGGACGGTGGTGGATCGCCAAGAGGGAAAAGGAATTTTCCCACTGGATGTAGCCGCCGTTTTTTCTATCTGCATATGAGGATGGAATTTTTGCTTTCTTTTCTGGTTACGTTTTGCTTGCTGGAGTAGAGGGCGAGGGGAGGAAGAAGGGGAACGGGGACGTTTTTTTCTTCTCGACTTGGTCGATCTCCAGATTTTGCGCGCGCTTCGTCACGATCCCGAGCGCGTCCCGTGCGCTCCCGCGCGCGCATTTACCTATCGAGGAAAGATAGTCTTTTGCCAAAAACAGTATTGTCTAGGTGACCTCGGGTTAGCCCAAAATGAGGTCGACCTCGTTTTAGCAGCGTCCTAATATAATATTTGAATATTTAATAGAGCCAACATAATAGCCAACTTATTGTACAGCTAGTATTTGATTTAGACTTTAGATGGCATGGCATGCGTATTATGTTATTATTCTTGCTCATCTCTCTCCCACCGTTGAATCATCATCTTATGTCTAGAAATCAGCACAACCACTTTCGCATTTTAACCCCTCATTTTTTTCGAAAATCAACCCACACTACACATCAATCCATTTAAACGATGGGTATATCATGTATTACAAAATTTCGAGACAAAATTTTGAGTATTACAACAAAATTTCCCGGTTAGTGTAAAAAAAGTACCAATGCAACAAATTATTGCAACATTTCGAAAGAAGTAATGCTACAAAAAAGTGGCGACACAACATTTTTTTTGCTACATATTGATTTGCAAAAAAACTCATTAACAATTTCAACAAAAATCACAAAATATTACAACGAAACACCATATATTGGTAGCACATTAAAAGTGGCTAAGCAACAATATGTTTTTCTACCGATTTATTTGTAAGACAAATCACCACCTATCACAACAAAAATCATAAACGCTTACAACAAAAAATCCAAGTGTTTGGAAGATTTCGATAAAGGTCATCAAAAAATCCAAGAAAACATATAGACTTATAGCCACGTCCAGAAAAATCTTGCAACATCTCGCCCGTGCTTTCTCAAAAAAAATATCATACGAGATTGTCACAATTTGAAATCACATATGCAACATCGAAAATGTTGGGCTTATGCCGAACAGGTAACTTCATGGAGGTGATTAAAGCCAACATGCCAGGGTAGCCCATTGAGGTGGAAAGCCGACCCGACCAACCAGGTGGCCCAGTATCACTAGTAGGGAAAAGCTTACTAGTGTTGTGCGAAAAAGGGTTACTAGCAGCATGCGGGCACACGCTAGAATAGTCACGCTACTACTAACGGTTACTAGTAGCGTGCGAAACCCTCACGCTACTAGTATCTAGTTACTAGTAGCGTGCCCCCGTGCCACACGCTACTAGTTTTGTTAGCAGCGTGCCTTAGTCACGCACACTACCACTACTACTACTACTACTACTACTACTACTACTACTACTACTACTACTACTACTACTACTACTACTACTACTACTACTACTCCTACTATTTTCAGGTAAAAAAAAAGCAGTGCCGGTCTGGCTCGGTCGCCGCCGATGGGGCCTTCCGCATCTCAGACTTCAGTCGGCCGCGGCCGGATGGTCATTGCAGAGCGACGAGGGGGGCTTCGGTCATGCACCACAGGGAGATGAGGGAGCAGGGGCGCACGGACTGTGCTCGCCGGCACGGGCTCGAGACATGGACGGAGACGAGGCGACAGGAGGCGGCCATGTTCAATGGCGAAGCGGACGCAGAGGGAGAGCATGCCAGCGGAGATGGTGAACAACACGTAGCAGGGGAGGGCAGCAGGATGACGACGCAGGCGAGCGCGGACACGCCGGTGCCGGCCAGGAGCGGGCCAAGGAGGAGCGGCGCATGGACTCGAAACGGGAGACATGCGGCTGATGGTAGGGCGTGTCCTCGAGGCGGGCGGCATCACGCGTGAGGACGGAGACCCGCGCGCCCTCCCTCGCGGCGGTCGTGGCCAGGGCGAGCCCAATGCTGCTGGATCCACGGAGCAGGAGCCGGGGACGGCGGCCTGCCGCGCGCCGCCAGAGCTTGGAGGTGGAGGAGGGCTGCTGAAGCACAAGAGGTCCATCGGGCTAAGGAGATGGTTCCAGAAGGCGGCCCACAGTGTTGCCGACTTAGGGCTCATGGCAAGGCCCAGGCCATTGATGCGTGTAAATTATACGCATCTTTATTCACTGTTTATACCGTATCCTTGTCATTTATTTACAAGATATTGGCTATACACCTGCCACTAATCACTAATGTGCAATCAATTACAAATCCCTTTGTCATGATTTTTTCTGCAATTTTGGACATGGAAATCACTGGAAATCTGGACTAAAAGGAAGGAAATGATCAAGAAAATAAATTACAAGTCAAGATGACTTCGAACCAAGCGTAACGACTGGCGGTACGGTGGCGACCGACTGACGTGGGTACACCTTTCGGGTGTGCCACCGTGGACTACCCTCGTGCGGAAAAGAGTAAAAGGCCCATTGGTTATTAGGCCCAGGAAGGAGGCCCCGAAGGAAAGGCTGGAGATACTAGGCCCAGATGTAAACCTAGTCGGTATAGGATCCGAAACCCCGTCCCACTATTTAAGGACGGGGAGGGCCGCCGACCTAGGGGACGTTCATACTCACCACCAGAAACCCTAGCGAGATTGAATCTCTTGATCTCGCCATTGTAATCGAACTGTAAGCTCCATCATCAATTCCAGACAAGCAGGACGTAGGGCTTTTACCTTCGGGGGCCTGAACCTGGGTAAATCTTGCTTGTCAGCCGACGGATCCACCAGTACCACCATCTTCTTCTCTCGTTCTCTCAACCCAAGGATGTCATCCAAGGGATTTAGCGTGGTAACCCCACGTCAATTGGCACCGTCTATGGGAAAGACTGGTGCTGGATCTACGGATTCGGCGACTTCATCAACAACCATCGGCGACTCGCCGGATCTGCAACAGCCGATCTACTTCGGTTCCCTAGGTTTTCACCCACACTCTCCAGTCATGCAATCGGCTTTCGAGGACCTGCAAGCTGGCGTGGAGACGAGCTTTGGCAAGATACGCTTCTATGTCAACAAGTGGGGCACGCTCCGCCTCACGGACGCACCTCCTTTTGTATCGGAGGAACCCGCCGCTTCATCGACTTCATCGGCGGAAGTCGCAACTTCATCGACTGCACCGGTGGACGTCCTGCCAGCCTGCGCGGATTTCGCGGAGGAAACGCTCAACAAACCTGCGTCGCCTTTGGCTGCAGCATCGCGATCTACATCGCCAACCATCGACTTCGTGCGCACGTCCGAGGCATCGGTCATGCCATACACTTCATCTACTCCGTCAAGCCCTGCGTACTCCATCAGCGGAGCCTCGGCGACCTTCGAGTCCGCCTTCAGTGACGACTCAGACGATCAGACACCGTATCTCTGGCCGATCGAGGTATACATGACGGTGCCCGCAGGAGGAGGAGCATCAGGACCTGGAGAAACAGCCGCGGTAGGAGCCGCAGCTGCCGCTGCCACCGTGGCCGCAAGGACGGCAGCCGCAAACACGGAGGCTGAAGTAAACGCTCTGCCTAATGGGGGCGCACAGCCGAACTACCCATATGTCGTCACCCTGCAGAACGGGCGGACCCAGCTTCACATCAACCAGGCTATGGGTGAAAAAGCAATCAAGGCTGTAGCAGACGGCAAACCGGCGGCCGACCCGACACTAGAAGACCTGCGTGCTACCAGTACCTGCTGTGGCAGGAAAGTCTCAAGCTGGAAGTTGCGAAGGCAGAGCTGGCAGAGCGCAGAAGGCAGGCCAGCATATCGAGTGCGCGGCGGGCAGGTCTGTCCGTCCAATCTTCAGGGCGATCTCGTGACCCCCAAGCACAGCCTCGGTTCTTGCGGATACTAGAGGCAGATCGGAACAACGTCGCCCGTAATCTGGAGGCGTCCTTCATGTCTGTGGACGAGCAGGGAATCCCTATCCCCAAGACTACCTCCGGCGTCCTAATGTCGGTGGCCACGTACCTCCAGGCTACACAGCCGCCAGAGGGCGACCCGCGGGCGGCTTTGCACCGCCAACAAATCAAGAACCTCGGCACAGTGGGGACGACGTTGGAAGTCGAGGCGCCACAACCAGCTGCAACTGCAGCAGCTGGCAACAACAAGACAATCGCGCCACCCGCGACCGCCGAAACCGCGGTAATCGCGGGCATGAGGAGCGTTACCAGCTTACCGAAGGCGAAGATGCGCGCAATGCCATCATGCATAACAAGGTCACCAGGAACCGCTCCAGGCGAGCAGCTCAAGAGGAAGAAAGCGACAGCTCATTGTTCGAGGACGAACTCGAGCCCTGCGGCGCACTATGCTTCACTCGACGCATCCGGGAGACCAGAATGCCGAAAGGATTCAGGTTAACCTCGGAAACCCCCAAGTATGATGGCTTGCAAGAACCATCTGCCTGGTTGGAGGACTATGTGACGGCAGTAACCTGCCAGAGAGGATCAACGTCTACTGCCATGCAGTATATACAACTCATGCTCTCGGGATCGGCTCGAGCCTGGCTCAAGAGCCTACCGAGAGGCGCATACACCTGCTGGGAAGACTTCAAAGAGGACTTCGTCCGCAATTTCATCGGCACATACAAGAGACCTGCCTCATTCGAGGAGCTGCGAGCCTGCAAGCAGCGTGAAGATGAGACGCTGCGCGAGTACATCCAGCGATGGACTCTCCTCCGCAACGCGACGGAGAAGATATCGGAAGACAATGCCATATACGCGTTCACCCGAGGAGTCTATCGGGTCGAGCTTCGGGAAACGTTTGGTCGAGTGAAGCCCAAGACCATCGCCCACCTCATGCAGATAGCCAATGAGTGGGCGGATGGCGAAGATTACATACGCAATGAGCGCACTGGCACACCTGGTAACAACAGCGACCAAGTCGCGTGTCTACGAGGACACGGAGGGCATGGAACTCGTGGCAGCAGGTTTTACTAATAGCCGCGAGCAAAGAAACCGTGATGACAGTCGCGACGAGTGAGACAGTCGAACAACCGGTTACAAGGGCAACAAAGAAGTCAAGCGCGAATGGCGGCCGCGAGAGTCGCGAGGTGGTCGAGCTCCACGACCTCCCCCAATGCTCCATGACGCGTGCCGATTCCACATGTTCAGGGATGAGAATGGTGTTCTCACGTCCAAGCACCTCCTCAAGGACTGCGAAAAGTTCCAAGACCTCCATGCACAGTACGCACAGCTCCTTTTGCAGCAGCAACAGCAGGCACAGGCGGTACCGGGGGCATTGGCTGTGGGAGCGCCGCACGCTCCACCATTTCCTCTGGGACACATGGCGGGTGCAGTCCAGTACCAGCCACAAATAGAAGAGCCAAAATCTGATGGGGATGCTTACCCAAAGCTCGTGGGTCGCATATTCATGATCCAGAAGGGACGTCCCTCGAATCGGGACCAAAAACTCATAACAAGGCAGGTCCACCTTGCCGTCAAATCACCACCTGCGGTACCAGAGTACCTCAACTGATCACAGGCCAGCATAACATTCACAAGGGACGATCATCCACCTCGAGTCCCGCAGCCGGGCCACTCAGCCCTTGTTTTGGACGCACAGGTCGGAGGCTCGCCATGAGCCGTGTGTTCATGGATGGCGGCAGCGGAATCAACATCATGTTCACTGCCACGCTGCGCGGAATGAATATACTGACGACAAACCTGGCGCCTTCCGTCAACACCTTCCACGGCATAGTACCAGGGAGACCAGTCTATCCCTTGGGTACGATCTCACTCGACGCGATCTTTGGTGAGCCAACCAACTTTCGGAAGGAGAAGATAGAGTTCGAGGTGGTTGACTGGAATTCGCAGTACAATGTCATCCTGGGACGACCGGCGTTCGCACGGTTCATGGCGGTGCCACATTATGCGTACCTGAAGCTGAAGATGCCGGGACCCTACGGGACAATCACCGTCAGCGGAGACTTCGAGCGATCCGACAAGTGCGATCGCAAGTTCAACAAGAGCTCTGAGTCCTTCGGGGCGTAGGAGCAGCTCTAGGAGTTGGCACTCACCAACGCCCGCACCCTCTTTCCAGAGGGCAAACAATCAGCGTCAGACTCTACCTTCAATGCGATAAATGACACAAGGGAGCATCAGGTGCACCCGACGGACCCCAAGAAGACGGTCCTCGTATCGACGAGCTTGCCTTCCGCATAGGAAAGCGTGCTCGTCGAGTTCCTACGTGAGAACTGGGAGATTTTCGCCTGGTGTCCAGCCGACATGCCAGGCATACCCAGGGAATTCGCCGAGCACGCCCTCCAGATCCTGCCCAATGCGAGGCCCGTCAAGCAAACGATGCGCCGCTTTGCGGAGCCGAAGCGCCTCGCCATTGGGCAAGAAATCGACAGGCTCCTAGCAGCCAACTTCATTCGGGAGATCAAGAAGTCTGATTGGGTCGCCAACCCAGTCCTGGTGCCAAAGAAAAACACAGACATACTATGCATGTGTGTCGACTTCACTTCGTTAAACAAGTGTTGTCCAAAAGATCATTTTCCACTGCCTCGAATCGACCAAATTGTCGACTCGACTGCAGGCTGTGCGCGCCTCTGCTTCCTGGATGCCTATTCAGGCTACAACCAGATCAGGGTGAAGAAGGAAGACAAATAGAAAACAACATTCATCACACCCTTTGGTGTTTACTGTTACATGACGATGCCCTTCGGGCTGAAGAACGCGGGTGCCACATACCAGCGTATGATGCAGAACTTCCTAAAGAAGCAAATCGGACGCAATGTCCAGGTGTACGTTGACGACGTCATCGTCAAGTCCTAGGAGGAAGAGACACTCCTTGACGACCTCCGCGAAACATTCGCCACACTGAAGAAATACACCATCAAGCTGAACCCTACCAAGTGTGTGTTCGGCATGCCAGCCGGGCAACTACTAGGCTACCTCGTATCTGCGCGAGGCATTGAAGCAAACCCGGAGAAAATACAGGCGCTCCTGAAGATGCCGGCACCGTCGAAGCTCAGGGATGTGCAGCAGCTCTCTGGAAGGATAGCATCACTCAGCCGATTCATTAGTAGGCTTGGGGAGAAGGCGCTCCCGTTCTACCACCTGATGAAGAAGACAGACCGCTTCGAGTGGACCGAAGAAGCCCAAGCCGCCTTCGTTGACCTCAAGCGCACCCTATCAACACCACCAGTACTGGTGCCACCACACGAAAAGGAGCCGCTGTATCTCTATATAGCGGCCACAAACAGGGTAGTCAGCACGGTGTTGGTGGTCGAGCGGGCTGAGAAAGGAAAAGCTCATAGAGTGCAGAGACCAATATATTATCTCAGCGAGGTGTTGTCTCAATCGAAGCAGAGATAGCCACACTATCAGAAGCTAGCGTATGGGGTATTCATGACCTCGCGCAAGGTGGCACACTACTTCCAAGAGCACCCTATCACGGTGGTGAGCGCGGCTCCCCTAAGTGACATACTAAACAACTCCAAAGCGACAGGCAGAGTCGCCAAATGGAGCATCGAATTAGGTCCTCTAGACCTAACATATAAACACCCAACAGCAATCAAGGCACAAGTCCTCCCCGACTTCACGACAGAGTGGATGGAGATGCAGTTGCCATCGGTGCCCGATACGTCCAGCTCATGGACCATGTATTTCGATGGGTCCAAGAGGAACGAAGGGGCAGGAGAAGGTGTTATCCTGATATCACCCAAAGGCGACAAGCTGCGTTATGTGCTATAGATGGACTTCGAGAAGCCATCCAACAACGAAGCAGAATATGAAGCCTTGATCCATGGGATGAAGATGGCCAAGGAGTGCGGTGCTGATCGCCTGATGATATACGGAGACTCGAACCTGGTCGTGCAACAGACCATGAAGGAGTGCGATGCAACAACAGAGAACATGATAGCATACAGGAACCTGTACAACATCATGGAAGGGAGCTTCGACGGTTGCGAGCTTCGCCATATCGGGCGAGCAAGCAACGAGGAGGCAGACACCCTGGCCAACATTGGGTCCTTGAAACTCAAGGTACCCCCCGGAGTCTTCCTTGAGAAGATAAACAAAAGATCTATCAAGGTCAAGCAGCCTGCGGCTCCCTCTACACCGGCAACCGGGACTGCAGCTGCAAGCGACGACGCAACTCCAGCAGCAGAACCCGCAATCGAAGTTTTCCTCATCGAGCCCATATGGACAAAGCCATTCCTGGCGTATATACTCCGGCAGGAGCTTCCAAAGACACAATCGAAGCACGGCGTATCACTCGCCGTGCCAAAGCATTTACAATAATCGGCGGAGAGCTGTACAAGCGCAGCATATCAGGCATCCTGCAGAGGTGTATCGCACCAGAGGACGGCAAGGCCATGCTTCTTGAGATCCACGCCGGCACGTGTGGACATCATGCTAGCAGCAGAGCCTTAGTCGCCAAGGCTCTGCGTGCTGGATTCTACTGTCCCACGGCGTTGCAGGACGCCGAGGACATGGTCAGGCGATGTATCGGCTGCCAGAAATTCGCAACGCGACCCCATGCACCGTCGTCAGAACTGAAGACAATACCTTTGGCGTGGCCTTTCGCCCAGTGGGGACTCGACATGGTCGGGCCACTGCGCAAATCCTCAAGAGGAGGACACACACATCTACTGGTGGCTGTCGATAAATTCACCAAGTGGATAGAGGCCGTGCCAATTACCAACTGCGTAGCTACTTCAGCTATCAACTTCATCAAGTCCATCATGTTCCGTTTTGGGGTGCCTCACAACATCATCATGGACAATGGAACAAACTTCACAGCCGAGGAGTTCCAAGAGTTCTGCCAGGAGACGGGCATTAAGCTAAACTACACTTCCGTTGCCCACCCGCAATCTAATGGGCAGGTGGAAAAAGCAAACGGCCTTGTATGCAGTGGCATCAAGAAGCGCCTCCTGGTGTCACTCAGGTGCATAGCAGGAGCTTGGGTAGAGGAGTTACCATCGGTGCTATGGAGTTTGCGCACCACGCCCAATAGATCCACGTAGTACACGCCGTTCTTCATGGTGTACGGAGCAGAGGCAGTCCTGCCACACGACATACTCTTCGATGCACCTCGCATCGTCGCGTACGACGAAGATGACGCTGAAGCCGCACTCGAAGACGACGTCGACTTGCTGGATGAGGCCCGGGACATCGCACTCTCCCGAACGGCTATCTACCAGCAGAACCTCCGCAACTACCACAACAGGAGGCTGCGCACAAGAGCCTTTGTCGAAGGAGACCTGGTACTCAGGCTCAAACAGAAGAAGGTGCACAAGCTCGCCTCCCCATGGGAGGGACCCTTTATCATCGCCGAGGTCATCGGTGGAGGCGCGTACCGCCTGTAGGACCCGAAAACAGACGAACTCATCCGTAACCCCTGGAACGCGGCGCAACTGCGACGCTTCTATGCGTAGCACATCTATCAAAGGCTGGTCAGCCACCTCTGTAAACATTAGAGACTATGTCTCCAGCAATAAAGCACAATGTTCCTCTATCATACGAGCCAACACAAAGCACACAAAATAAGCACCCGAAAGGGCAAAACATCATACCCAGCTCCCGGAGGTAGCACCTGATGCTCGGGGGCTACATCGGTCGAGCATAAATCATCCCCTGCCTTAGCAGCACACCGACGCTCAGGTGCGGCGCTAAGTAAAGGCAAAAAGAGAACAAACTCTATATACAAAACAACTCCAAGCTATACAAAGCAAGCATACAAGTTTTCTGCAATATGTTCGCACAAACAAAAAATCAGTCTACAGGCTCGTCCTTCGGAAACCGCGGCGCCACATAGTCCGAGTAAATCTCGGTGTCGCGCTCGAGCTTCCTAATTAACCTGACAGCTACATCTTCTACGGCACGATAATGGGTGTCCATTGGCGTAGGCTCCCCGTCTTCCCTGTTGGGACTTCTTCTATTCCCCTCAGGATGAGATACGGGTGTCGACGGTGAACAAAGGCTAAGGCATACGTCGCACCACTGACAAGTTGCGTCCGGATGAAACTCTGCGCAGCCTGGCCATTGCGGAATCACGCCATGAGAGCCTCGAGACCCTGTGGCTACGGATCCAGGGGGAACATCGCCTTGTACACAAGCGGCAGTGTAGAACGACACGCTCCAGCAAAGGACGTCACCTAGCTTATGCGATCTTGGAGAACAGCCAGCACCCGACCTCGTGAGGGGTCCGACCAAAACGAGGTGGTGTCACGCCCGACAACCTCGGCAACACGGCGAAGTCGACTCTCCACCCGACCGGCCTCAGCTTGAGGGTCCTGTTGTACACCTGCATACAAAGGAAAGATGAAGCAACCAAGGAAACGAATGACGTCAAAAGACTCGGGGGCTTGCAGCCACTTACAAAGTAGGTCATTGCTGGCTTTTTCCAACTCCTCAAGAAGGAAAGCTTCTCGTTCAGCGGGGCGAGGCTGCTTCGACTTAAGTACGGCCAAGGCACCCCGTGCCGCCCGCAGGTCTTGTTCAAGACTAGCACAACGATCTTGGAGCATTATGATCCGATAATCCCCGGAATCACGGTTCCCGGAAGTGCAACCAGCAGTCGTGGCAGCATGAACCTGTGGCGCAGCATCAGAAGATGGAGTGGCAACCGTTGGATTTACCTGTTAGCAAGCCAAGCAGCCAAGGATGAGATATTCTTCTTGAAGAAGGCCCGGGGGCTGGAAGAAGTTGCACGGCACAAAGACATCAAGACAAAGGTAAAAATTCATACAAAGTTGGCAACTAGCACAGTCATTACAAAAGGGCGATAGGCATCGCCACAGACAAAATACAAAAAGGGTGAAAAATAGAAAGATAAACAGCTACTGCGAGCTCGCCGATTTCTTGGCCTTCTCCGCACGCTTCGCAGCTTGTTTCTCCAAGGTCTCAGTCAGCTTTTGCGCCAACTCGCGAGACCGCTCGGCGAAGCCGCTAAGAGCCATCGGCTTGCCATCGGGTCCGCGGGGCAGCCCAGACATAGCCTTGTCGAAGTCACCCTCGAAGCCGTGCCCCAGCAGCATAAGGAGGGTGGTCTGCGAGCCACGTACCGTGTGCTCGTGTCTGAAGTCGTCGATGGCGGAGCCGTCAGGGCCAAACAGCTCAGCCAGTTCCCCGAGGGAAGCAGGAGCTTGCCCCTGGGGAAACATACGGCCGTGCAAGCTCGTCAGCGCGCCGGTAGCCTTCTCCAAGAGACCACTCGCCTGTTGGCCAGCACCCTCTACAGCAGCAACTGCGCCGTCCAAGTCTTCGGCGGCAGCCTGTGCGCTGGAACATGCCACAGTGCCAAGGCTGCCTGAAGAAAGCAGAAAAAGAACTCAGTCAAACCAAAGGAGGCAGAAAGGGCAGAGAAAACTAGAGTCGACACTTACCCAACAAAGAGTTGCTCGCCGCGCAGAGGCGCTGCACCAAGGCCTGCCCGCGGGCATCGGTCGCGTCCTTCGCGAGCACGGCAGTGTCCAGCTGCTCCTTGAAAGCAGCAGCCTGTTCCGAAGCGCTCTCCCCCTCGCGTCACGACTCCTTCAACAGCCCTGCAGGCAAAAGGCGTTTCAAACAAATAGCAAACACAAAAACACTCCAAAGCAGCGGAAGACAAAGGGAAAACCTCGGAGTTTGGCGGACTCTCGCTCCAGGCAAGTTTTCTCCGCCTCCATGGCCGCGAAATGGCGGCCGACACCCAGCAGCTCGAGCGTCATTGGCTGCACCAAACAAACAACAAAGAATCAGTAGATGAACTTGAGTCTGTACACGACCGAATTCAGTCGCCCACAGACTCGGGGGCTACTCCCGTCGGGAGCGCTGTTGCGCACCCGATAAATCATAAACAGAAAACACAGAGTCAAAGGAGCAATATCAGTTTAGAGTCTATACTCAACTGTGCATAGTTAACTATAGACTCGGGGGCTACTCCCATCGGGAGCGCTATCGCCCACCCGATGCAAACAGAGGGTACTCATTACTTACATGCTCGGCTGAGTCAAGTGGAGGAACGCTGGCGATGGTGACAAGGGCATCGCCAGGAGTCGAGGCGGTCGCAGCCCGCGCGACGTAGGGACCAGACGGCGGTGGAGGAGCCATTGTCTCCACACGATGGGCCCCCGCGCTGTCACCCTCGTCTGTTCGCTCGCCAGCATTGGGCGGCAGAGTCGCGCGAGAGGAAGAGTCGCTGCAGAGAAGCCAAGAATTTCAAATAGAAGCACTAACTAAACAAGACAAGGAAAGCAGCAGTTTCAAACTTACGAGCTAAGGACCGTCAGAAGAGCAGCAGGGTCGAAGCAGTCTGGAGCAGCACGAGTCCTCTTCGGCGGAGGTTCTACGGGATCACGCGCTGGAGGGACCTCCTCGTCAGTGCGAGCAGGAGGCGACGATGTGCTGGAACCCTGCGCGGCGGAACCCTCCGTGGCGGAACCCTGCTTCGATTTCCCCGTTGTCTTGGAGCCAGCACCGCGGCCGTGCTTGCGGAGGTTGAGGGGGACTTCATCACTGTCCGCAGCCTCTGCATCTTCGATCGACGCAGTAGAGCAGACAGAAATGTCCTGCTCATCAGGATCATCCCGCAAGTCAGGGGCCGCGGAGGTCCCCTTCTCTTCAGGAAGAGGAGGAAGGCTGACAAATGTCGAGAAGCCCTTCGAGCAGAAAAACAAAGAATCTCTCAGCAACCAACACATCGGCAAACACAGCAAACAAGAAATACAAAAACAAATCACATACCTCTGGAACAGGATTCTCGAGGCTGAATGGTGCCACGGGCGATTCAAGGACATTCGCCTCGCCGACCTTGAGGAGGGTCAGCGCGCAAACGCGAGCCTCAACCTCGCCCGTGGACAATTCCTCCGCGGACGTGCGCGTAACGTCGGCGGCTCCGGCATAACTGAACAACGGGTGCGCCCGAGCTTGAATCGGGTGCACCCGCCTTCTGATGAAAGTGGCGATGAGGTGAACGCCACTTACCTCCTTGCCGATGGTCTTCACCAACTTCGACACCCGAGACAGGAGGAAATCGGATTCCTTGACCTCTCGGGCGTCGGGGCGATGCGTCCAAGAGTTCTTCTTCTTCACGGCCACGCCAGCACGGAACGGGGGAACCCCGTACTTCTGCCCGGGCTGGTGGACATCGGCGACGTAGAACCACCTTCTCCTCCAGTTCTGCGCGGACTCGAGCTGCTTCAGGTCGAAGTACTCGGTGTCCCCGCGGGTCTGGATGCCGAAACCCCCGACGGGGTACACACCGCGAGCGCTGGCATTGCGCTTCACGTTGAAGATCCGCTGCCACAACCCCCAGTGCGGGTGAATGCTGAGGAAGCACTCGCACAGGACGATGAAGCAGCTGATGTGGAGGATGGCGTTGGGCGTGAAGTCGTGGAGCTGGACGCCGTACGCGTACATCAGCCCCCGGACGAATTCGTGAACAGGGAAGGCGAATCCCCTGTTCACGAAATCGACGAAGCAGACGCGCTCGCCGTCGCGGGGATAAGGAGCAACCTCATCGCCGGGCGCCCGCGTCGCCATCTTCTCCAGTGGCGGCAGGAAGCCGTCGCGGCGCAGCACCTCCAGTTGGCGCTCAGTCACGGACGACCTCTGCCAGTCGCCGTGAACCCTCTTCAGTCCGCCGGCCATGCCGGCGCCGGCGGCGGCGGCGCTGGTGGACCTCTTCTTCCCGGTGGTCTTCTTCATGCCGGTGCTGGACATGGACGGTTCGGTGGCTACAAGCAGAGAGGCGGAGAGCAAGAGGAGAAGGAGAGCTTCGGCGGCGAGAATGGAGATTGTGCCTTTTTCATCGCCGGGGCGCCCCTATTTATCCATCGGACTGAGCGATCTCCGCCGTCCAATATTCACCGAGCAAAACGGAGCACATCCAACCCTACATGTGGAGCGTGCGGAGGGCAACCGTCGCTGGCCGCGTCGCCCACTACGCACGAGAAACGAGGAGGCCATCATCATGGCGTGGCGAAATTTTCGCGCCTACCAGTCAAACCGACGTGACGTTTCATACTGTCACCTCTGGCAGACCAAACGGCAGAGCGCCTTGGCAGCGCAACGCACGCGTGTGACGTCATGCATGACGCAAGAGTTACAGGCTGCCTTCGGCACGGTCTCACTCGACAAAGTATCGACTCCCAGTCGACAAAGTATCGACTGTCGGTTATCAGACTGAACAGATTTACATCCGTTCACTCCCATCGGGAGCGAAACAAATCCCGAGTTTTACGGCAAAATAAGTGGGTCGAGATTATCCCCAGTTATAAGTAATTGAGCATAATTTTGGGAACATCACCCTCGGGAGCGCCACGGCGCACTCGATGAAAGCACGACTATGTTACACTCGAAAGGTTATCGACTCCGGTCTAACCCGAGCAAAATACCTGAGATGAATCAAATACAGCTGACCCTCGGATGCTGCACTCTGAAGTGCAAAGGTAAGACCCACCGATCCGTCGTGTAGGGCCAGGCCCACTGGCAGCAGCCGTGGTAGCTTGACAGATATGCCACACCAGCAGGTGTGAAGAAAAATCCCGACGGACGCGTTGGGTACCCTTTCAGGCCGAACTCGACTCCGTAAGATCCCAAGCGGCTGGAGTCGAGGGGACTAGCCTCCAAGCTCGAGCCTGGGGACTCGAGTTTGATGTACGCTAATAATGTTTGTGCCCGAGAGCACTTAACTGGTCCCGATCCGTCGAGAGCACCAGGCTTATTATGCGAGATCCACCACTAAGCGTCCTGAAACACGGACACGAATAAATCACTAGAAGGCACGACTCGCACCAGGACGGTACAATGCAGAGGAGTCCCTACCAGACTCGCCAAGTCTACTAGGTCCTCGGGGGCTACTGACGTGGGTACACCTTTTGGGTGTGCCACCGTGGACTACCCTGGTGCGGAAAAGAGTAAAAGGCCCATTGGTCATTAGGCCCAGGAAGGAGGCCCCGAAGGAAAGGCTAGAGATACTAGGCCCAGATGTAAACCTAGTCGGTATAGGATCCGAGACCCCGTCCCACTATTTAAGGACGGGGAGGGCCGCCGACCTAGGGTACGTTCATACTCACCACCAGAAACCCTAGCGAGATTGAATCTCACGATCTCGCCATTGTAATCGATCTGTAAGCTCCATCATCAATCTCAGACAAGCAGGACATAGGGCTTTTACCTTCGGGGGCCTGAACCTGGGTAAATCTTGCTTGTCAGCCGACGGATCCACCAGTACCACCATCTTCTTCTCTCGTTCTCTCAACCCAAGGATGTCATCCGAGGGATTTGGCGTGGTAACCCCACGTCACCGACCGTACCCGCCATTGTACCGTACGACATCGCGACCGTCAGATCAAATAGTCCAAAAGTCATCATAGGGCCGAAGGCTAATACACATCAAAAGACCGGTGAAAACCTAATTCCGTCCGATGGTACTATAAGAAGGGGAGGAAACTGCCACCCGAAGGGAGACAACACCCATCATCACGCCGCCGCCGCATCCATTCATCATCACCACCACGAAGTGCTACCGCATCTCCACACCACCATCACCACCATAGACATATCCATATTACTTTGCAATCTTGATCTCATTGCGATTGGCAACATTGTAAGAATTATCATTATTTCAATCCAAGTACTATTTACAACAATGTTTTTTATTGCTGATATGATGGCGATGTGTGAGCAGTCCACTCGGGCTAAGGGCTGAGGCCTAGCCTCGCAGCCATGTGCAATATATTATCCATGGGAAATTAGTATAATGAGTTCTTTATGTTATACATGTACGTGTTTGTATCTATGCCTCGCTCCTAGGACTTGTCAGGTACCCAAGACTGTCATCGAGGTGTAGATATGACGAGAGATGCGTGGAAGGCTAACAGTGAAACTCAGTGGCAGCAAGA
Organism: Puccinellia tenuiflora; assembly: GCA_012064385.1. Lineage (NCBI taxonomy): Eukaryota > Viridiplantae > Streptophyta > Magnoliopsida > Poales > Poaceae > Puccinellia > Puccinellia tenuiflora. Next base: position 68,861 of record QRDG01001860.1, read on the forward strand.
GGAGTAAAACAGCTGAAAGCAATTCTCTTAGGACCAACAATGATTTCACAATACTTAATGATTTTATTTGTTAATTCTTAAATACCAAGGCAACCCCGCGAGACGGATTAGGACCAGCGGTTAGACAAATACTCTATGGTAACTAGTGTTCTGAGCCATAGTGATTCATGGACATATTGCCTACATACATTATATAGCATGAGAATTAATTATTACTAATCGTTTGCATCTTTATCTTATTTATCACATGGAACTAACACACTGCTGCAGGTGAAACCTTAAGCCTTGGCCTATTTTAATCCATTGAGAACAACCCTTTCAGAGAACAAGACTGGTCCAGTAAAACGTGAATTTAATCGGACTTTCTTAGGCTTGTTGACTAAACTTACCAAGCACATACTTCCCGGTTCGATAAACCCTAGGTCTCATAGGGAAAAAGCTACATACGGAAATCCGATAATCCGGATTGAAGACATCAACCCTTTTTTTGGCGCCGTTGTTGGGTAAGTATTTTCTGCTACCATGGTAAGGTTACTAGAGCCCTTTTAGTTTCCTTAAATTTTGTTTTAGTTTATTTCTTGTTTCTAGTTTAATTTGTTTGACTTATTTGTAAACCCCAAAATATTAGTTTACATTCTGTCATAATAATAAAACCCCTCAAAAATTAGTATGGCAAAAAAAAGCTTGGGTAGTTTGCTACTCCTAGTGATGACTACTTTTTTTTGCGCCTAAACAATGGGAAAAGATCCCACTACAATTTTTATTAATTTTTTAAAATTACAAATTTACAGAGGTATGTACAGAATGAACAAGAAGACATTAAAAAATATCAAAAAATTATCTATGCTTGTGCTTGCAACCAAACTTTGAACTGATGGTCCAACTTTATCTTCATTCTGTGGCTAACCAGACAAAGTTCTTGAAAGTATATTGCTTTCCATGTTATAAAACTTGGCTGTTTGACGTGGGCATACCCTTCGAGCACCCTACCATTGGCGTATCCGATGCGGCCCAGCTAAAGATATAATATTTGGATGTCCACCTAGCGGCTCAACGAAGTATAAGAAGCAACAACTTGGAGTACAAGACAAACTCATATAATCCATAGCTGGGTGCATATATAAAGCCAGGCAGTGACACCCTTAAGAGGGAGAGAGGGGACACACCCCACACCATAGCCATTATGGTCACCATTGTAACACTTTCGAGATCAATAATCAGACAAGCAGTATGTAGGTCTTTATCTCACAATGCGGGACTGAGTTTGGGTAAACCGTGCTTGTCAGCTGTCCGATAATACCAGCGCGTCAACTTTTCCCTCTATACGAAACCTTAGATATATCACCTAGAGATTTACCGTGATAACTTTACGTCAATTGGCGCCGACCGTGGAGAAAACGCGCACTGGAATCACGATGTTGGCGGCTCCAATCTTAATCAACAATCACGGGCAGATCGCATCTAGCGATAGACCTTCACCGACAATGGCGGCCAAATCGCATCTGGCGGCGGCCGGCTCCCGACGTGCTGGCGAGCGCTTCGATCCCAATCTGGCGGCGGCGTCCGTTCGTATGCTCGCGCGTGGCGGCGTTCCATGCCAGGCCACGTACGATCGCATCTCGTCGAGCAAGGTACGGCCGCCACTACTGATACGCGAGCCGATCAAGGCGTGTCCCCTGCCGCCCATCAGCTGGCAGTGGTGCAGCTGCAGCCTGGCGTAAACTCTTACCCTGCTGCACGCATACGGGAAGACGGCGAGCCGACAAGTTCTGACCAGATTCACACACATGATGCAAAGAAGCTGCGAGACCGTCTGCTACACATGCTACGCATGTTCATGGCGTGAACCTTTATCATTCATTGATCTTTGTCTTATTTATCCAGTTATTATATTAATTGTTGTCTACTAATGGCAGTATTGTTCCCTAGGCATATCTGCGCATATACGACGAGCACAAGCTTTAAGATTTGGCTATTTCTTTGAATACTTCACGTGGAATCTCTTATTTTTGAAGATGGCGGAGCGACTTCCGATCTCAAGCGATGCACATCAACGAATGTTGTGTCGGCCTCATCACGACCGCCATCGACTCCGTTCCCACCAGACGGGCAACTTTGGCCTCACCAGCATCGCGATCGGCTTCATCGGCACCGCGATCGTCTACAGCTTCGCCCAGTTTAACTCGGATTGTGCCGTCTTTGTCGAGCTGACGGTCCGTAGATGTGCTTCACGTCATCAACAACGAGGCAATCGACATGCCGACTATCGGGTTAGGCGGACTTGACATCCCATCTTGCTACACCGACTCCGTCGTGGACATCAACGACAAGTCGTTCCGACTTAATCGCCGTACGACAACCTACGCATCATCAACAGTTAAATCGTTTTTTATATTTAATTTCTCCGGTCAATTATATAACCTGCTTCGGCCACACCCTGACACTCGGTGGCCGTGCCACTCAAGGTACGATGATTTTTTCTATTAGTTATTGCAGATGCACCACCCGCAGATTCGACAAGATGGACCCGGGGATGAGCGTTGCAGCCGCCGCGTCGTGTCTCGCGCATATACTCCGCCGCGTTGACTCCGGTCCGCCGCGTCGAGTCTCTCGCATCTACTCCGTCGCGTCGACTCCGGTTCGTCGCGTCGAGTCCCTCGCATCTACTCCGCCGCGTCGACTCCCTCGCATCAACTCCGACGCGTCGACTCTGGTCCGCCCCGTCGAGTCCCTCGCATCGACTCCGCCGCGTCGACTCTGGTCCTCCCCGTCGAGTCCCTCGCATCGACTCCGCCGCGTTGACTCTGTCCGCCGCGTCGAGTCCCTCAGCGACACCCGATACAACATCACCTCAGCGACACCTGATACTACATCGGGTCAGCGGCACCCGATACTCGGGGGCTACGCTGTACATGCTCTACAACTACATACCTGATACTACATCGCCTCAGCGGCACCCGATACTCGGGGGGCTATGTTGTACAGGCCTTACAACCACATCGGCTCGGTGGTACCCGATAATCAAGCGGCTAGCGAGCACCCGATGATTTATCGACTCCGGTTTCAGAGTGTTACCCGAACAACAAACGCAAATTACCTGAGATGAATTAGATACAATTGACCTTGGATGCTGCACCTTACCGTGCAAAGGTAAAACCCACTGATCCGTCGTGTAGGGCCAGGACCAACAGCAGCTGTTGTGGTAACCCTGTCAAACTTCCATACCAACAGGTGTGATGAAAAATCCCGACGGACACGTGGGGTACCCTTTTAAGCTGAGTTCGACTCTGTGAGACCTCAAGCGGACTGAGTCGAATGGATCTAGCTTCCAGGCTCGAGCCCGGGGACTCGCGTTTGACGTAGGTTGGTAGAGCTTGTGTCCAAGAGCACTTAACTGGTCCCAATCCATCGAGTGAACCAGGCCTACTGTACCAAGTATCTACCGCAAAGCGCCCTGAAACACGGGTACGAATATACTCTGCAAAACTGTAAGTCGCACCAGGAAACTAGACAAAGGTTGAGTCCCTGCCAGGAATATAATCTCATGAGCTGTAAACAGCACCAATGAACATGATGAACTTTGAGTCCCTGCCCGATTCTTTGAATCGCCTAGGCACTCGGGGGCTACTGGACGTACAGCCGAGTTGGAAGCACCCGACTATGAGACAAAGATATAGACTCTTCGAGTCCTACACTCTCATCAGGAGGCACTCGTGAAGTGCTCGACTACAACAAGAAGCAAGACAAATTGAGCCTATGCCCAACTATAAATAGTCGAACATAGCCTCGAGGGCTACTCCCATCGGGAGCGCTGGGCGCGCACCCGACGAGAATTGACTATATTACACTTATAAAACAAGACTTCTCAAAGTCGGGTTCTCTATAACCCGCACCGGACTTATCAAAGTCGGGCTCTCCAGAGCCCGCACAAGACTTCTCAAAGTCGGGTTACCCGCATCGGACTTATCAAAGTCGGGCTCTCTATAGCCCACACATGACTTCTCAAAGTCGGATTCTCTATAACCCGCACCGGATTTATCAAAGTCGGGCTCTCTATAGCCCGCACATGACTTCTCAAAGTTGGGTTCTCTCTAACCCGCACCGGACTTATCAAAGTCGGGCTCTCTATAGCCCGCACAGGACTTCTCAAAGTTGGGTTCTCTATAACCCGCACCGGACTTATCAAAGTCGGGCTCTCTATAGCCCGCACAGGACTTCTCAAAGTCGGGTTCCTTATATGTCGTGGGGTTGTCACGGCAAGTACTTCCTCAGGGAAGCTAAGTTGTGGGGCCAGTGGTGACTAGGAACACAGGAGGTGATTAATCTCAACGAGGGACAAGGAGTTACCCAGGTTCGGCCCCTCTCTGTGGAGGTAAAGACCTACTTCCTGCTTGTTCTTTATTGCTTGGACTTGATATCGATTACAAGGTTCCGATCTCGCTATCTCGAGACTCGGCAACTATGAGACTTGTGGTTCTGCAAAAGCTTATCGATATAGAGCCCAGGAACTCCCTTATAAAGGCGGCCGGGCCCTGGGCTTGTTAGCTATGCCGAGTTACATATAAACACGGATCCTACTATAGATCCTTGTCTTCCAAGTTGGTACTCCGGGTTGTTTCTGGACTCCAGCCTTGCCGTGTCTTTCCACTTAGCTTAACTCGCCACGGGCTGGCCGGCTTGTTCCTAGCCCGGCCCATGTTGCTTGAAGTGTAACCCAGCTTGGGCCTTCTAGGACTTGGCGGGTCCACTTTTCGGCTCCATGGGCCTACCCGGAAAGTATCCCCCATCAGTAGCCCCCGAATTTATCTTGGGCGCAGTCTTGGCGTTCTCGTCCGACTCATGACTCTGGCTTCTTTACTGGGAGTTGATAATCCGGAAGTCGATGAATACCTGCATATAACAATGAACTAGTGAAACGAGTCCCTCCTTCTCCCTTACTCAAGTCCGTTGCCCTCGACCCCCATTGTCTAGTTGGCCTGGCTGCTGCAACTTCTCATGAGTCGGCTGAGAAAGAGGACTCCTTTATGCGATGTCTCTTGGGACACATCCTTAGAACAAGTCGGCCCCTTTTTATTTATTTTTAACTATTATTATTTCCACACATGCCATCCGTTGACCTTGGTCTTCTTGATGCCTCGGGTTCGCCGCATATTTGACCGGAGAGATTATCGCGATCTTCCCCGTTATTCTCGCGATTTTAACGTGACATACGCGGCACCATTATTCCTCTAGGGCTTATCTTATCCCCTTGTTAACTATATAAGTGGGGGGGACCATATCTCATTTGTCCCTCTGCTTTCGCTTCGTCTTCAGCCTTTGCCTTTTCCTTGCACGTACATAGCCTTCCCATTCCAGCGCACACACACCTTGCTCTGCCATGGCACCCAAGCAAATCAAGAAGAGGGCCAGGACGGAGGCGACCCCCCTCGAGAACGTGGTGGATCGATCTTGCCACTGCTGTAGCCGCCGCCGCTGCTGCAGCCGCACCTGGGACGGCCGCATCTTGGAAAACCATCTCTACCAACAGGAGCGGATCTACTCTGTCCCATAAAACACTGAGGAGTACGAGCGAACCAGGCTCATCTCCCCCAACATTGCGTGGTGTGCCGTAGGCGATGAAATCGTGCCTACTCCAACTGCCGGGAAAATCGTCGTTTTCAGCGAGCATCTCTTCCGCGACCTTTCTCCCCCGGGTAGCCTATTTTTTCTGCCAACTCCTCACACATTATCAACTTCGCATCCATGACCTCGCCCCAACTCTATCCTCACCTTGTCGAACTTCGTGACTTTCCGTGAAGATTATCTCCAAATTAAGCCAGACTTAGATTTCTGGCTCAAGCTTTTCTATTGCAACCCTCAACCTGAAACATCTGTCGGTCCTCTGCTTCAATGCGGGGGTGTTGTTCTGCAATGACATCTAGGTTCTCCTTTCCCCAAACCTATTTTCCACAACATGTCAAGGACTGGCGGAAATCCTTCTTCTACTGCATGGACACATCCCCAAAGAACGAGCCTCACCTCCCCAAATTCTCTTCTGACCGATTGTCAATGACTCTTGCTATGAAGGAGAGGTGCTCGGATGGAACCCGTCCTAAGGTTGATGCCTTGATGAGTTGGCTCCGTGCCCTTGTGGCTCATGGACTGGTGGGTATGGACCTAGTGCTCTGCTGGACCACCTGGAGGATCCAGCCTCTTAGTCCCAGGACCCTGCTCATCTCTGAATATACCCGGTGAGTTACTGACAACCTCCGGATGACTGACCAATAGGCTAACAAAACTAAAATCAACCGGCTGCTCAAGAAGATAAACGAAAAAATGATCAAGGACCAAGAGGGCTTTGGTCTTTTTCCTTTCTGCATCATGACTCCTCCACCAGCGGTAAGTCTTATTCTCTTTGCAACTTCTTCTTTTTTATATTAACCCAACTTCTTCTTTTCTCACTATCTTTTCCTGAATCTTGCATAGTTGGACGACGCTTGGTGGAAAACGACTCCCGACTCTGAGGGAGCTGACGAGGATGAAACCCCTGTCGAGAATGAGCAAGCCGCCGGAGCTGAAGGCGATGAAGGCGCTGAAGAAGAAAACCAGGAGTCTTCTCCCGAAGCTTCTGCTTCTACTGGTGAGGGTCCCGTGAATGTGGACCCGGATGCAACTGCGACGACCTCCTCTGAGGAGTCGTCAAGCGACAAGGACCCGGCCCCAACCCCTTCGAAGAACACCAAGAGGAAGGGCCGAGCCAGAACTTCAAAGGTGCCTTTCTCACGCCTTCCTTCAACCCGGAGCCTGACTGCTAAAGTCGTCAAACAAAAACAGGCCAAGGTAGTTGTGAAGAGGAGGAAGCTGCGAAGCGATGGACCAGCCGATACTCCACTGATAATCTCGAGCCCCCATAAGTGCAAGTCTCCTACCGCTTCACCTCCTGCCTCGGCCGACTCCTTCGACTCGGGTTTCGGGATGCCCTCCTCGGACTCGGAGGCATGCCTTGACATTACTACCAATGCTGTGTATGTCTCTTCTCACTTTCTTGCTGCAATTCTAAACTTCTTTGCATGTTCTCTGTTGATTATGCTAACTTTCCTTTTCTTATTTCACTTTATGTTTCAGGGCTCGTCCCTCCGACATTGCTTAGGCCAAAGACATGGCCCATGTTGTCCCAGCAAAAGAATCTGGGGTTGCACAGATAGTCTCCACCTCCACAGGTACTCAAGTCTGCCCTGCAACACCTGTTTCAACAGGTTTTACCATTTCCTCTCTTCCGGCAGTTAATCCTGAGCCACTCTTGACGACTCCTCCTCCGACTCGTCAAGCTGCCACGCCTTAGCCGACTACTGAGGCCCAAAATGTTGTAACGAGTTCCTCCAAGGCACCTCCTCCAAAGGCTGACAAGAGTCCTGAGCACACTTCTCCCACACTCACAACTGATTATAGCCGACTCAACATTGGCCGAAACAAGTCCTTCATGGAGGCCTGGGAGGAAGCCTACCAGCAAAACGACGAGGCAGTCCGACTCCAGAACGAGGAGTTTCCCCAGCTTGATGTCTCTAAAGTTGATACATTCTGTAAGTTTTCCTTCCCTTCCAATGTGTGTTTAAGACTTGCCCTATATCAGTAGCCCTTAAGAACCTAGCTTAGATGTCTTGCGGCTAAGATATGTACTTTACTAATCAAATGTGCTCTGCTTAGATACGAACTTCATGTTGTAGCCCGCAAGCACAGAGTCGTCTTTGCTTGCGACAACTCGGAGCTTTAAGACTTGCCTCCTGTAACTGTCCATAGACTTTAGGAATTAATTTGCTGAGTAGCCCCCAAGCGCCGGGTTGTTAGCCTACGACGACTCGGAGCTCCCGACTTATCTTTTCACGTGATTTCATTTTGCTTTCAAAATTTGAACTCTCTGTAGCCCCCAACTGCCAAATTGTTGCCTGCAACATCTTGGGACTCTCAATTTGAAAGAATTATGACTGCTATACTTGAAAAAGAACTTCTTGCAGCCCCCAAGTGCCGAGTTGTTGGAATTTTCGATGACTTGGAGCTAATCCCGGAGCTTGTTGATGTTGTTTTCTGTAGAACACCACTTCCAAGATGAAGAGAGATATGTTGGACCTGGAGGAGAAGGCGGCGGCTTCTGCAAGGACTGCCAAATTTGAAAAAGAGCACGCCCTCCAACTTGAGGAGGACTTGAAGAAAACTGCAGCCGAGCTTGAGGCTGTGAAGAAGGAGGCATTCAACAACAAAAGATTGCCGAGAAGGCTATCAAGGAGCTGAACCTCTGTTTGGATAACTCTCGCAGGGGCATTATGGCAATGACCCAGCATATATTTGGTAAACCTCTTTCTCTTCCTTTATGCCCAACATAATTTTCCTTGCAATGCCTTTGACACCTTATGCTTTTTACCTTGACATGCTTGAACTCTCCCAAACTCCAACTCTCCATTGGCAACCAAATGAACGAGCTGCTGGATTTTTGCCATGGACTCCAAGAGGGTGCACGGTCAATTGTGAGGTACTTGCATACGAAGGATCAATGCCCCTCAAAGCCGGACCAACTTGCTAGGGATTTGTCAAAAGCTCCCGACTATGTGCTGGCATGGAAGCAATCCTCAATGCGGCGAGCAGCGATCCGAGTACTTGCTTTGGCTCGGAGTTACTATCCCAAGGTTGTGGAGCCGGCTCTTCTTACTTTGGGGAAGCCGAAGCATCACGAGGATGACTCGCCTTTTAGCACGGAGGCTTTCAAGATTCTGGAGCAAGAAGTCCGACCCTTCGCTTGTGAGATAACATCAAAGATGCACCCCGATAAGTTCTGTCATCACTACAATGAGAAGAACGAGAGGGTTGCCTCTGCACCTCCGCTGACCTGTGACTTTGGACGCTCGACTTCTACTGGACCATCTTCGTTGACTCCTGCCACACCAGCTCCTACCTGAGTCCCAAGGAAGCCGTCCGATCCATAGAGCTCTGCCCAATGGACTGAAGAGAAGGACTCACCTGCCCAAGCTGAAAGAAACCCAACTCCTGCGCCAGAAGAAAATGTTGCTACAGAGAAGGAGAACTCCTTAGATGACTTTTAGATTTGCATGCATGCTTTAACTTGATGCCAGCTTGCTTGGATTATTCATATGCTTGCTGTAAAACTTATGCTACTTATATTGGCAACTTGCCTCTGTGTGATGGACATATATGTGTCCTTTAAACAAGTCATATTATGGTTCTTATAACCCTTCCAGGTTTTATGCTGATGAATAAGTAGGCCCTGCTTTAACTAGATCAAAATCTCCCAAGTCCTTTTAGGGTTTCATGAGAATTCAAAGCTGGCTAGTTATTTTACGTAGGTTGCATCTGACTTACCAGCTAAAACCAGGGACAAGTTGGCTTTTAAGCCGGGTCTATGAGTCTAATGCTTGAATTTTTTCTGAAAGACAAGCCCCCAAGGACCCATATGATTAGAAATAAAGCGCACTCACTGGGTGACTCGACAAAAAGCTCTGAACTGTAGAGAAGCCGGCTTTATTCACTTAATCATAATAAAGGTGTTACAATGTTGCCCGGTCACTGGCTAACTTTGCTATGTTTCATGACCTCTTTGTCTCTGCATAAGGGTCCAAGGTATGAGCTGTATCAGCTCCTGCACTTCCACTTGCCGGCTCTCGCACATCTACTAGATAGTACAACCCATTGTGCAAGTTCTTGCTAATTACAAACGGTCCTTCCCATGGAGGAGATAACTTGTGCATCCCTTCCTTATTCTGGACTAGGCAAAGAACTAAGTCTCCCTCTTGGAAAGTCCGACTCTTGATTCGACGAGCATGGTATCGCCGTAAGTCCTGCTGAAAAACTATAGATCTCTCGAGAGCTAACTCCCGTTGTTCTTCAAGTGCATCTACCGAGTCCTGGTGAGCGAGCTCGTTCTCGGTCTCGACATAATTGGCGACTCATGGAGTAAGTCGCTAGGAAGGACTGCTTCTGCTCCATAGACCATAAAGAACGGCGTGAAGCCGGTAGATCTGTTAGGAGTCGTCCTTATGCTCCAGATGACTGTTGGAAACTCCTCAACCCAGCACCCGACCGCTCACAGCAGAGGAACCCACAATCTGGGCTTGATCCCTCTGAGCAACTCGTGATTGGCATGCTCTGCTTGTCCATTGTACTGCGGGTGCGCAACTGAGGCCAGGTCAAGCCGGATGTTGTTATCTCCTCAGAACTTGTCCATCTCTCCAACTGATAAGTTGGTTCCATTGTCCGTGATAATGCTATGTGGATAGCCAAATCGTGTGGCTATCCTCTTGATGAACCTGACGGTTGATGCTGCATCGACTCGGCTGACGGGCTCGACTTCAATCCACTTGGTAAACTTGTCAACTGCCACCAGTAAATGAGTTTTCTGACAAGGCGACTTGGAAAAAGGACCCACTGATAACCCCCAAGAGCATGGGATCACTATAGCACCTCTCAATGTGGAAGCAGGGTATCGATCTGCAGGAGCAAGAAGGAAAAGTTATCTATTCCCTAAAACAAAAGTGTCACAAGTTTTAGTTGATTATGCACTAGATAGGTTTAAAGAACAAGATGATTGATTTAATGTATGGAAGTTTAATGTAACAAAACAAGAATATAAAAGTGTCCCAATCCTCTTCAATGAAAGAGGACAAGACAACGGTATAAACGGTGTTTCAATGCTTGGAAATAAGGCCTAGGGATCATACTTTCACTAGTGGACACTCTCAACGATAATAATATAATTGAATACATAGATATTTCCCCTTCACTATGCTACCCCGAACTATACTCCGGTTGGATAACGAACACCAATCCATTGTGTAGGGCTATAAAAGCACACCTTAAAGTCACATTCCACATCTAGGGAACCCCACACTGCCAACTTGAGCCCCCTAACTAGTACTAGACAAACACCAAAATTTAATAGAGACATCCAACAAAAATAATAACTCATGACAAGTATTCCTGTAATCTTTAGCCTAAGAGCCACACACGGTGCGCACACTGTCAACTTCGCACCATGGGACAAAGATGACTCCGGAAATTACATTAATAAAACCACTTGAGTAGCATAATTCATAAGATAATGAGAGTAACATATATGGATTCAACTAGATTACAAAGCTCATGATCACATAAAGATCACACCATGGGAGAGAGAGAGATAAACCACATAGCTACCGTCATGAGCCCTCAGCCCCGAGGGTGGACTACTCCCTCTTCATCATGGAGTTAGTGGAGATGTTGTTGGGGGAGATGGAGACCACCCCGGCAGCGCCCCGCCGGAGTTTCCCCCTCCAATCTGCAGCTCCAGGTCTCTGTTTCGGTGTTTCTATGTTTTGGCAGCGCTCCCTTATAGAAAGCGTTGGGGGGCTATTTTTATAGTAGGTTTTAGGTCACGAGGAAGCTTCGGGAAGAAGGATCAACGCAAACGGAGCCACGAGGCCCAGAATAGGTGGTCCCACGCGGCCCAAGAATCTGGCCGCGTGGGGCTATCTATTTTGGCCCTCAGGCCTCCACTCCTTCGCCTCTTTCGCTCATACGGCTTCTTCCTTCCAAAAAATGGTCCCCATAAATTTTCAGGTCATTTGGATGTCGTTTGGGTCACTGAAACTCAAAAATATAGAAAATAGGGTTTTCTGCCAGAGCAGGGTTAATTCTAGAAAAGTAGAAAAAACTGTGAAATATTCCCAAAATCAATAGAAAACAATGATATAACCCTTATATAATGCAAATATGATTGAAATATAAGTAATTCAATGCAAAGTTCATGTATGCATTTTAGATGCATCACCCACCATGTCAAGTCTCCAAACAACAAACGGCCAAGTAATAGGGATAGTCTTCAGCTCCTATGCTGGCACATGATCTTGCCTGGCATATCTTTGACACCCATCGCAAACCCGGACTATGTTTTCCGTGTCCAATTGTGCTGCTAGCCAAAAGAAGCCGTGCCTGAAGGCTTTTGATACCAAGGACCTTGTTGACGTATGGTGTCGGCAATCTCCCGCATGAATTTCTTGAAAGATCTGTCGACCTTCTTCAGGGGACACACACCGCTGATATACTCCGATGGTGCTTCTTCTGTGTAGGACTTGCACCGACTGATGAGTTGTCTCTTTCTGACCTCATCTACTGGAAGCTCACCCCGAAGGAAATAGGCTAAGTATGGTTGTGTCCAGGCCGGGATTGCATGTGTTTCTGCGACCAAAGCCGAATCTGGATCTAGAAAGGCGAGTTCTTCCTCCGAAGGCAACTTGACTGAAGGATGGTGGAGCTCGTCTAAAAACACATTGGGTGGTACCTTTTATCTTTTGGAACATAGCCTTGACAATGCATCAGCTGCCTCATTCTTGCGGTGATCAATGTGATCCACTTGGTAGCCAGAAAAGAACCCGGCAATCTGCTCGACTGGTGTTCTGTAAGCTGCCATATTTGCATCCTTCGAATCCCAAGTCCCTAATACTTGCTGGGCAACGAGATCCAAGTCCCCAAGGCACCTGATACGTTTGATGTTCATCTGTCTTGCCATGCGGAGTCCATGTAGCAAAGCCTCATATTCTGCCATGTTGTTGGTGCAATCAAAATCTAACTAAAGAACATAAGCCAACTTATGTCCTTTAGGGAAAGTCAGGACGACAGCGGCTCCTGATCCTTCTAGATGTCTAGATCCATCGAAGTGCATTGTCAAGTACTTGGTGTAGGGCGAACTCGGTGAAGATGTGAAGTCGGTCCAGTCATTGATAAATTCCACTAAAGCCTGATACTTGATAACCGTTCGAGGCTCATATGTTATGTGATAAGGACCCAACTCGATAGCCCACTTTGCAACTCGTCCTGTTGCATCTCTGTTGTGTATTATGTCTGCTAGCGGTGCCGAACTCACCATCTTGATAGGATGATCTTGAAAGTAATGCTTGAGTTTCCGACTTGCTAAAAAGACTCCATAAACTAGCTTTTGCCATTGTGGGTACCTTTGCTTTGATTTTGTGAGAACCTCGCTGATGTAGTAGACTAGACGTTGCACAGGGTACTCTTTGCCCTCCTCCTTGCATTCAACAACCACTACTGCACTGACGACTCTCTCATTGGCTGCCACATATAGCAGCATGGGCTCCTTATCAGTCGGAGCTGCCAGGACTGGTGTTGTGGACAAAGTTTTCTTCAACTACTCAAAAGCATCATCGGCTTCCTTGTCCCATACAACTTGTATGACTTCTTCAAGAGTCGGTAGAGAGGACCTGCCTTCTCTCCGAGTCGTGATATGAATCTATTCAAAGCCGCAACGCAACCTGTCAACCTCTGAACATCTTTCAAGCAAATCGGCTTCTGCAAGTGGTGAATTTCCTTTATTTTCTATAGATTTGCCTCAATCCCTCTCTCTGAAACGATGAAGCCTAGGAGTTTGCCTGCTGGGACTCCAAATACACACTTGGTGGGATTCAACTTCATCTCATACTTGCGTAAGTTATTGAAAGTCTCTGTTAAGTCGGCGATCAAGGAGTCGCCTTTCTGTGATTTGATGACAACATCGTCCATATATGCGTGAACGTTTCTCCCAGTTTGATCCTTGAAATAGTTCTGGATACACCTTTGATATGTTACCCCTGCGTTCTTGAGTCTAAAGGGTATTGTCTTGTAACAAAAGGCTCCAAATGGTGTAATGAAGGAGGTCTTCAACTCATCCTCCTCCTTGATTCGGATCTGATGATAACCTGAATATGCGTCCAAGAAACAGAGCAACTCAGATCCTGCTGTGGAGTCGATAATCTGATCGATGCGCGGTAGGTGATGGCCTTGAACTTAGCTTAGGTTGAGACTCCAAGCGCAGAGTGTATAGTATAGGAAACACGGTTTCCCCACGAGGGGTGACTCGAGGGTTTAATATCGAACTCTCGGCGAATCAGTAGTGAAAGATTTATCTTCTTATCCTTCTCTTGAAAACCTGCAAAACAAAGTAAATTGTTTTGTGCCCTCAACCTCACCAAGTGGTTGTCAAGCACAAGGTGTGAGAATGATACGAAAATATAACAAATGCAAACAAGAAATAAATATGCAATGATGGTAAATAAATATGCAAGGATGGTGGAAACAATGATGGTTGATATTTTGGGGTTTTGAATTGTGAATGCAAGATATAAAAGTATTTTTGTATTTTCGGATTTTAAATGGCAGAAAATGAAAAATGGATAAAAGTTGTTGGAAAGGTGTTTCTTATGATTAAAAATGGACCGGGGTTCATGGTTTCACAAATGCACTCTCTCTTTAATAAAGTGGTAGATAAAGGAACACTAGAATTGACATATGAGATTGCAACAAAAAGGTTTCATGACAAGTTAGTAATTATATGGGCATCACATCCTAACATAGAGATCTTTTGTTTATTAATCTCTCTTATACTCCACCAAGATGTGAATTAAATCTTAGCACCTCAGTAATTAAGATAAACCAGAGTATAACTTTAAGTCTTATGACATGAAGTTAAAATAAGAACATGCTAGATCTAGTCATGGAGAAGTGGCAATGGTCACACCCACACCTCCGGTAGCATGGTATTTTTCTTTATCCCTAGTGAGGCAACAAAGTAAGGTAAAAATACCCAAGTGGATTGCGAAACTTCTCTCACTTTCACCGCACTAGCCACCCCCTCGTTACTCCAACTAATGCACACGTTCCCCCCCCACACACTCTCATAAACATGCTTGATCAAAACAAGTAGACAAGAACAGGGTACATAATATGCATCTACTTTCATAACTGAAACAAAACAATTGCAATCTCAAACATATATTAACTCATAAAGAGATCCACCACAAAGGAATTGCATAGATGACCGTAATCATGTTCGGCAGCTCATACCATGCTAATTAGTGAAGCTCAAGAGAGAGGAGAGATACATAAGTTATTTCCAAAAAACCATAGCCAGGGGTGGACTACTCCCTCTTCATCATGGAGACGGTGGAGATGTTGTTGGGGGATATGGAGACCACGCCGGCAGCGCTCCGCCGGAGTTTCCCCCTCCAATCTGCAGCTCCAGATCTCTGTTTCGGTGTTTCTATGTTTTCGGCGGCCTCTCTTCTGAAAGGCGTAAGGAGATAGTTTTTATAGTCGTTTTTAGGTCAAGACGAAGCTTCTGGAAGAAAGATCGACGGCAATGGATCCACGAGGACCCACATGAGTGGTCCCACGTGGCCAAGGAATCTGGACACATGGGCCACCCTCTTTCGGCCTTCGGGCCTCCACTTTTTCGCCTCCTTCGCTCCTACGCTTTCTTCCTTCCAAAAAATGATCCTCGTAAATTTTCAGGTCAATTGGACGTCGTTTGGTCCCTGAAACATCAAAATATAGAAAATAGGGTTTTCTGCCAGTGCAGGGTTAATTCCAGAAAAATAGGAAAACCGTGAAATCTTCCCAAAATCATTATAAAACAATGATATAGCCCTTATATGATGCAAATATGATTGAAATATGAGTATTATAATGTAAAGTTCATGTATGCATTTTACATGCATCAACATCCCCAAGCTTAACCTATACTCGTACTCGAGTATGAAGGTGGTAAAACCA
>QRDG01001861.1:0-40591 GCA_012064385.1 Puccinellia tenuiflora
GCTTGCACTAGCAACTTAGCAAGCTCCTCTCTTGTCCCTCTACGTTTCCGTATTTACAAGTTGTAGTACTGATATAAATATCGGAAGACCACTAGTGGTCTTCACTTCTTCATCTTCCTCCTTCTTTCTTCATCTCCAGCTTCCTCACCACTCCCCCGCCCCCCTCCTTTGCTTCTTTTATTCGATGATATATCTCTTGCTACGTCGATCGATCGGGACGGGAAAGAATGTCGGCACAGTCGCGCCGGCGGAGCATGTGTGCTACGTGCACTGCAACTTCTGCAACACAATTCTCGCGGTAATTTATCTCTCTCTCTCTCTCTCTCTCTCTCTCTCTCTCTCTCTCTCTCCTCTCTCTCTCCCTCTCCCTCCTTCTCCCCTCTCTCATCTCGCGCTCAATCTCTCTCTCCGCTCCTCTCCATCCTCTCCTCTCGCTCACTCTCTCTCTCTCTCTCTCTCTCTCTCGATTCATGAGCAGATCTACAAAGAGAGATGGGTAGGAATAATTCAGTAGAATTTGGCAAGTTTCTAGCTGGATTTTGTCTGTTTTGTTCAGATTTGTTGCGAAAAGGCGTAAAAGAAAATTTGATTTCTACCTCTTTTCTGTCGCTGCACCGGCCGTGCTCCTTCTGTTTTTGCTGCAGCGCTGAGTTTTCCTTTCCGCTTCTACTTGTTAATTCGGTAGGATTTTTCAAAAGAGACTCCAAGCTAGGAAGAAAACAAAAAAGGAAAGTCGAGGTCCCCATACTGAAAATCGATCGAACTTCATCTCTCTTCTTGCAGCGTCTCGTAGAATCTATGCTCACGATTAGAGTGCTTTGTGTGCTATTTCGCATATACATATACCAATTTGTGTGCTTTTGATAGGTTCGAGCCAATTCTGAGTTTGCTACAATTATTTGCATCCTTCATATTTCTTTCTCCATTATGTACATATCCCATCGTTTCTTCATTCTACTGGGGAAACTAATTAATACAGATATGCATCTAGATCTTGATTGAACCTGTGGATTTCTTGCCTAGCGTTTCTGACTTATTTTGCTGTGCTGGTGTCAAAACTGTACATATATAGTACTAGATATTTTCTTTTACAAGAAGAAGAAGAAGAAGCACAAATTACTTACAGAACAACCCTAACTTATTTCAGTTGTAATCATTTGACGCTAACTAACTCTACTTGAGGAATTTTTAGACTTGAATTCGCAATCCGAGCATGCAATAACAATCACTTAATGCGCTAAACTATTTTATTTCTCCTCCCTCTCTGAAAGCACAAAGGCACAACCACCTGCAAAATTAAATATTTATGTACATATAATTTATAGAAGTAGCTATTTTACGTATTGATCACAATAGCAATGAAATATGGGTTGCAATGTAGCTATTCTTTATTTATCTGAATCAAAATCACGTTTTCTACTGGGAAACGATAGCCTTAAAATATTATACGCTCTAACGCCTTCCAATACATCCACGTACACCCTTTTATTGATTTATTTATTGTTTGAACATAGGAACAGTAGCATACTGTGCTAGCCAGTAAGTTGTCACCGAGAAATTCCGAGTAATGATGCTTCATGTCTTCTTATTTCCCCCCCCTCTCTTCTCTGCATGCTCATGGTGCTTTGTCTCGATTTTCTTGGTTGTTACTCTCTGATATTTACAAAGTACTTTGTTCCTTCAGTGCACACACAAATATGATTAATTTGCCAATTGTCTGCGGTTACTGTGTAAGTTTGAAAGAGAGTTAATAGTTAGTGGTTTGTGTGTTTAAGTAGAAGTAAGTGAAAGTGAAACTGTATGTACACTAGATTGGATGATTATACATCTGAGCTTCCACTGAATGAAGGACGTATTCTAAGATGTCTCTCCCCCCTTCAGCTTGAAGTGGTGCGTTAAACTTGCTAAAAATGCTGCAACTCTGCTACATGTGTAATTAATATTTCTTTTAGTGTCTCCTTGTCCATGTGTACATAGTTACATACGCATTGTACATGTACTTGTGTTCTACTAATTGTTGAAAACCGGGAAACTGTCGTGAGCTTTTCCAGTATGATGTCTACACTACGAACTTGCTGCCGTCTAGATTGGTCTCTGCTAACCAAATCTAATGTTAATTTCATCATGTACCGCGTGCATCCTGAATTAATTCCACAAGATCTTGCCTTCTGTAGCTCTGCAAAGCCGTCTTTGATCATTCTCTTTCCTCTATGGTGCTTCCCATCAAAGATCAAAAGAAGAGACGGATCTAGCTTGTCGACACACCTGCATCTGCATGACCCACGACGATGTACTACGCACAGTGTATGCTGTGTGCTTGAGCGTGAGCTAGAAGTCTAGCTAGCGCGCGTGAAGTGCCTTCTGCATAACCGTCGCTGTCATCTTCCTCTCTTTCCTAAGTGTTTATAGTTGAGATCTTTAATCCTTTTTGCACTGAAGAGAGCATGGAGCAGACATGACTGGGATCCAGTGCCTTGCTCACAGCAAGGCATGGTGTACCTTGCCCCCTAGGGATGGCATGCCATGGCTTGCAATTGCACTCATAATATTTTTTATTAAGAAAAGACATCCTCAACTTATATAATGTTGTATGCTTCTGTACAAAATGTTTTTTATGAAAACGAGCACCTTGAAATATGCATGGAGTGTGACTTGAGCCAACTCCATCATGGGAGCAAGCAAACACAATCATTTGCAGATGCATTTGGCTCACTTGTTTATACTAGTCTTTCTTATGGGAGTGAGTGCCCAAAAGAATGATGTTGAGGAATCAAACAAAGTATAGCTGGTCCTTCTTCAGGTTGTGGCTGCAGAGCACCCCTGAAAAGAAAATGGAACGGCAAGAGTGCAACCAATGGCAGGCATTGGAAAAGGTAGCCCCAGTCCTGATTTGGTCCAGCAGAGCCCTGATAAAAGTCATGGAGAGCAACTGTTTTACAGCAGGCACGAGTTAATTAGAGAGAGAGAGAGCATGCCGGCCCAGATCAAAATCTGTGGATATCTGCATACATATCTCTGTGTAGATCTGCACCAGCCTTTTGAAAATGTATCTTTGGAGCTTAGCACTTGTTACTTCATTCGTTCAGACAGAGCTGGTTATTTTTCTTCTTCTGTTTCTACCTTCTTCTTTCTGTTGTTTTCTTGCTACGTTGAACTAGTAATTTTCTTCAGCTGTCAATGTCTTTACTAGATTAGGTAAGTAATTCAGGGAACCTAACGATGGTGTGTCCTTCTGATCAATCTGCAGGTCAGTGTTCCCAGTAATAGCATGCTGAACATCGTGACCGTCCGTTGTGGCCACTGCACCAGCCTGCTGTCGGTGAACTTGAGAGGGTTAATCCAGCAGTCACCACCTGTGCAAGATCATTCCCAGGTTGACATGGATTGCAGTAATAATCCATGAAAGATCATGTTTGCATGAAATTACCTCACCTAAATGAAATATGGGTCTGCCATGCTGAACCTTTATGGTGTTTTTTCTTCTTCTTTTGGTTTCAGTTCCTAATAGAGCTGTACTTCCTTGGTTAGTGAAATACTAGATTTAGTCTCATTAACGAAAACATTATATTTATTGTTCTTAAAGATAATACAGACATGCCTACTGTCTGCATTATTTCTTTCTTTTGTACTACCATAGAAGCTAGAAAGATAGCAAGTTTCAGAACTGGAAGGGAGATGCCAAACCAAAACTCCTAGCTAGCGTAGCTTACCCTAACTGCTACGCTAGCTAGCTTGTACTAGCAGAGAAAAGCCAGCATGCATCGGTCATGTCATGCTTCAGTACTTTATACAGTAAAGACAAACTACAGTATACACACTGTTTGCTCACATGCAAAAACAATACTCCTACATCTCTAGTGTCGTCCATGAAGGTTTGCTGTGCTACTTTTATTGATTTTTTAACAGCAACCTTGCACACCTTGTGCTGTTTGTGCATTGCAAATAATACAGTGAATATATATGCTTGCATTAGTTCGTACTATTTTACAGTGCTGGACAGAAAATTAAATGATGCTTCGAGCTAATGCATTAACTTTATTTATTTGGCTTGGCTGCAGGAGAATCTTAAGGCCCACAATATTAGCTTTCGTGGAAATTACCCTGACTATAGTGCTTCTTCTAAATACCGTATGCCAATGATGTTCTCAACCAAAAGTGACCAAGACCATATGCTACACATGCGACGTAAGATCAATGCATATAGCTTTTGTTACTTTTTAGTATGTGAAGTTGTGAACCATAACCTGTGCTTCCATCTTGATCAATATATATAGATGAACTGCAGTGGCTCTTTTTGTTCCTTGGCAAAAAGACCGTATTACACCTTGAACTTGAACTCTCGAGCTAACTCGTGAAACCAATACAAATATCCTCTTTGAGTGCTTTTGAAGAGTATTTTGACACAAATATAAGATTTCCGATGCACATGTATCATCAACTGGTCTCGAGAAGAGCATCATATCCGATTAAGTTCCACTAAGGACTTTTCCGGTCTTAATATCTCTAGATCCGGCTGCAGCAGGTTAAGTGAGTTGATCCGCCTATGTTGTCAGGGAGTTGCATGCTTCAGCAGTAGTTTGCAATATCGCATGTGGTTTCTGTTGTAACGGTTTTTGCCAGGATTTCTATTAATTAACTCGCAATTCCCTTCTTCTTAATTAATAGAATAGGGCAAACCTTTTGCCCCCTCCCTAAAAAAATACCATTTCTACACTTTCCCAACAGTAGTTTATTTCCATTGTATGTGATTTGTGTTACTTATCTTAGTCTGGCTGTTTCTTGGTCCTGTAGAAGTAGAGGTTGCTATAATATAAGTATTAATTAGTCGGTTTTGTGTGCGTGTGGGGAGCGATGGATGATCTTATCAGAACTATCTAGTTTCATTTTAATGAAATCAGGGACCTTGTGCCCCTCAATTCGAATAAAAAAAGTAATTTATTTCCAATAAAAGGTGATATATTTAGGGCTATATTTATAATAAGATTATACCGTGTATACTTTCCTAGCAGTATAACCAAAAGCATATGTGCTTTTATATGGTTGAAATTTTGCATACTGCAGCAACTCCTGAGAAGAGGCAGCGGGTTCCTTCAGCGTATAACCGATTTATTAAGTGAGTTTCAATCAATTAACTGCAAACTTGTACTAAAAATAAATCTGTCTTGTACTAACCATACGATTTTGACACGTCAATTTCAGAGAGGAGATACGGAGGATAAAAACAAACAACCCAGACATAAGCCACAGAGAAGCCTTCAGCACCGCAGCTAAGAATGTCAGTACATGTTATGGATGCATAACACCTACTCCAATTCACAGTTGGCCATATATAAGTATATAACACATAGTCTTTTCATATATATAGCATATATGTTTTTTATGCATATAAATGGTTATAATTGACTAAAGGAGCCACAAATTAATAGCAAGGTCAGAATAGTAATTGAATGCATATGTTGCCCTATCATATGCCTTCGCCAAAGCATACATTACTGCATATAGCTCCATTTCTAAGGCATGCGAGGAACACAACCAGGAAATTAATTCCTGTATAGAACTCACATTTTCTTTGCCTGTTTGTCCCAAAGGGGCTCTAGTGTTTCTCTTAAAACCCATATCTGAACTGAATCTCTCTGGAGACAGTTGACACGAAACAGCACTATTTAGTTTACATATCTCTACCGATTTCTATTTCAGTGGGCGCATTTCCCAGACATTCATTTCGGGCTAGGCTCCAACGGGAGCAGCAAGAAGCTGGACGAGGCCATCGCCCCGCCGCCGCCAATCCCCCAGAAAGTTCAAGGTCTCTACTGAGACATATATATATATATGTATTGCTATATATATGCGTGATGTTTTCTTGTTGTAAGTAATTTAAGGAAATCTAACTTATTTCTAAATATGTTTGTGAGTGCGTACATAGTCACGAGCGAGTGATATGCATGAAGTGAGAAAGAAGCATATCTGGAAGTGCAGATGCAGCTAGCTAGGTAACATCCATGCATATGAAAGACGTCTGAACAAACCCCTCGATCGATCACCATGTTGTTATTCGAATATTGTTTGGAAGTAACTGTCCTTTTTTTCTGTATTCGGAGCTGGTTTTGCTAATGCAGCAATTAGTTCCTACATCATCCATATTGGCTTCAATGACAATGCGTGAACAAGGTTTTCAAGGACACAAAAGCTCATCAAAGGTTCGGTCGAAATGAATGAGCCCTTGATTGGCTTGGTGGCAATGTTGAGCAAGAGGCACGGATGCTAAGCCTTTCAATTCATTCACGCGAGCTCACCTACAGCTAGCTAGCTTAAGCTCTTCGAGAATGGCGACATGCACGCTTACGCTGGCTGCAGCTGGTTCACTGTGGACTGCGGCAATGGCATCGTCGTGGCCGGCCGGCCACGCGTGTATGATCGCATGCATGCGAACGTTCTGTCATGGCATACATGGCCCCTACACACGCGCGCGCGTGCCCCTAGCTAGCTGCAGCTGGTGCTACCATTTATGTTCTGGAGAAATTAATCCATGGTATCTAGCTCAGTGCTCAGTGCTCAGTGCTCAGTGCTCAGTGCTCAGCGCTCAGAGATCGCCGACAGCGGGCTGCACGTATGCATGCTTCTTAATTGCCACTATTTCTCCTAGATTTTAATGGCTGTATGCATCGATCGTTCCCAGCACTCATGAACAGAGGTAGAAGAACGGCAGTGCGTGGCCTGATATCTGCATTGAAATTGAATGTACGGGAGCCAGAGTGGCAGTACTGCCACCGTTCGTTGTAAGATGAAGATCAGAATGGCTGGAAACGCTGAAGTGCCAGCAGAGATCACTTTTCCGGCCTTCAGTAGAAAGGAAAGATTTACACCATGCACCAGCACCATCAATCTCGATCTTTCGCGTGGTCGCCTTCTGATTTGCTCCAAGATTCCCATGAATTCAGATAGGATCTACTCTATCTTGTTTTGGGATCGATACGAGCACTGCCACGTACGTATCTACCTTTCCTACAGCGATGTAGAAAGTGTAGCATCGACGGAGAAGGCACCGGCCGGCCGAATAAAGTGACACCTGCGTCGACATGGTCAGACGACGCACGATCAGATGATGGACAAACAAATCCAAGTACGCGTACGGTGTACGTACTGAGCACTGCAATCCAAAATGCCTCGCGGGCATCGCCATCTTCTGTTACTGGGTTGTGTACGTAGGTTTTTAACCGTTTAACTGTAGGCTGCCTCTTTTTTTTTTTAACCGTTTAACTGTAGGCTGCCTCTACCTCATCTTACTTTTTTTTTTTAAGGCAACCACCTCATCTTACTGTATGTGCGGATCTGCCCCTACGACCACAGGCCCAACTATACGCAGTACTATGGCACATCGTGGGCTCATGTTTGCCAGCCCATCATACGCTTTCGTTCCCCCCCCTAAAAACATCATATCTCAATAAGCAAACTTCACTGAGAAAATCTGAAAAAAAAAACTTAAGGGGAAAATGTTCAAGAAGGAAAAAAATTTGGAAATCAATGGGTTCCCATTAACCCGCATAACACGTACCCGACGGGTAAAATTCCTATTACGGCAAGGGTTTGCATAAAAAATGACTGGGTATATAAATGAAAGAGGGAAAGGCACCGTGGGTCACTTTGGTCACATAACTCTCAAGTGTGATAGACTGGTCACTGATCTCTCAAAGATGAGTGAACTAGTATTTCAATTACTAGATTTTCTATATTTTTTGAAAAGTTTCAAAGTTTCACAAAATGTTGGCCGAATCTCACAAAAAGTGACAAATTGTTCAAACTTTTCTACATTACTTAGTGAATATTTTTCAATGATGACATTCCCGCCATGTGCAAATCAGCTTAATCGAGATTTAGACCTATGGGCAAATCATTACATGAATAGTTGGTAATGTGTGCAGTTCGTTTTTAGGCTACCATGTTATTCCTTGCCCTTAAAACAAAAACTTAATCCTACAACCAATGTTCGACTATTTTTTGTTGCCGCCCAATTAATGAAATAAATGTTTGCTAAACATGGATGCCCTCCCGCGGTCCTACGTTGTGAGACACTCTTGAGTGTGGCATGTGCCATGAGCTTGCCTTTTCTTCTAAAAGGGGAGTTACCCCGGCGGCCCGGCCTCTGCATTGAATATATGAATACAACCTTGATTTATTTTATTTATTTAACAAAGACTGACAAAAATCTTTACAACAACCATTTAAACTAAGGTCTCGCAATAAGGTGACAACACACAAGTAAATAGCACAAATGATAGAGGAATCATCAGGGCCTTACGCCCCGGCCACAAACATGTTGAATCATCTGGGTCTTGATTGACCTGCTCGGCATGGAGTAGCATTTATATGGTCTAGGGAGCAGTGATACTTGTACAAGCTAGGGGAACCTTCATTCCATGGGCCGAAGGTGGTCGCCGGCTCCCCCTGTCCTAGGGCCAGGTTAAGCGATCCTGCCTTTTAAAATAGGCCAAGATCCTGTGTTCTGTGCTAGTCACTGCATCGAATAGCTAGCACCACAGTTCAAGATGTAATATCATGCAAATGTGTCAAATATCTATTACACCAAAGATCCAGAAAAACAATTCATTACAAATTGCATAGCAAAGGCTAGCTTTTTACAAAGTTCAGCTGCGGAAAACATAAATAGCATGGAGCCTCATCATCTTCATGTGCCACACGCAGACATGTTGGTTGCAGACTCGAAACCCTTATCCGTTCCTTACTCGTCGTCGGAACAACCTGCAACAGTAAAAGCGTTGCAACAAAAAATTGGTTAGTACAATTGGAATTGTACTGGCAAGTGACACTTTTGTGGACTCATAGAAGAAAACTTCTAATAACTTATATACATATTTGGCTGATGGAGTTTGAAGGCTATTTTGCGTAAAGCCAACTTTTTCCTATCTTTGCAAAACTTCTTTTCTTCTAGTCATGAGACCTTGGAGCGCATCCAAAATAATCTCCTACCCTTGTTCACCCTTCAAAGTTTTACTTGAGAAATTGGAATGTTGAGATCCTCCGTTGACATCCTCGTCTAGTTGCTCAGAATTGGACGTAACCGGGACACGGCTATGATCATAGTTTTGACACTCTCGAGAGGTTGTGCACTTTCACCACAAGAATCAATCAACCCATTCTCTCCTTGACCCTCATGTAGTGAAAAGGAAAGGAGAAGATTGAGACGAGACCTTTGGGAAACAGTCCCCTGTTCATCTCGACAGACCCACACAAGACATTCATCACTACAAGAAATATGTCAACTAATGACCTTTTGTCAGTGACCCTAAAAAAATTGGTCATAGATTTGTGACCATTTCGAATCAATTAGTCATAAGGCGTTTGTGAGGGTCCAAACCTAAAAACATAACGACCATTTTACTCCGAAAGGTCACGGTCTCTTTACATTAATTGGTCATAATACAAATAGTACTAATTTAGTTCACTATTTTTACCTGATCACCACCATTTTTTTTGTTTGTGAAATGCCACGTCACAAATTTCGCCAATGTGTCATATCTATTTGGCATTTTTTGCTTACGTGTCTGCCACACAGCGCCACGTGGGACGTCCTGACACACGGGCGGACCCGCGCAATAGCGCCACGTGGGATGCCTGACAGGTGGGACCCGCGCAATAGCGCCACGTGGTACGCCCTGACATGTGGGACCCGTGCAGACCCGCGCTACGGCACGCTACGAAGGAACTAGCAAAATGAAAGAGCCGGGGAGTCGAACCCACGACCTCTCTTCTAGCGCATGGAATAACCACCACCAGGCCAGGACTGCGTTCATGTTGGCTGAACGCACTACACCATTTTAAACAAACATTCTGCGCTAGGCCTGGACCTCGGTGGTTGGAGGCCTTTTTTCTTTTAACATTTTTATACTTCGGTGGGTTTTTTTTATTAGGGTATCATACTTCGCTGGGAATGGGCCAGTTGTCTAGTTCGGCCGCTCTATTGGGCTGGGCCGGCTCGGGCTCGGCAGTTTTTTTATTTCATTCTTTTGTGTTTTCTTTTATAACTTTCGATTTTGAACTCCGATTTCAACCAATTTTTTTTTGTAAATATGCCCTCTGTCATTGTGGACTATCAGGGACTGTTTTTATGAAACATAAAATATAAAATCCCACTAAGCTTATATATTGCCTTACGTAGGGTTGAAGAATTTGAAATACAATTTTGTGATTATTCTTTCAAATTCAAATGTTTTGGGTTTTGAAGACTAAAAAATGCAGGATTTTCAAATATTTTCATGATGAAATGCAAACATACACTTCTGAAATTTGGGTTTTAAATAATACAATGGTATTTATTCAAATTTGAACACTGATTTCAAAAGACGGTCAAAATTGATTTTTTTTGAATTTTTCATGCTGATTTCAAAATGCGGTCAAAATTGACGTCACAACCGTTCTTAGCCAGGGGTCGAATCTTTCGAAAGTATTCGCGTATCACTGATGAAATAGATATTTGTGTACCTAAAAAATATTTTTTCAAAAAATCACGAGCAAACTACGAGGCAGTTGTAGTTCAAATTTGACCCGGTTCCAACTGAATTGGCAGAAATTTGTCTTTTTGATGAGACGCGCATGGAATCATTTGGCACACAAATATTTGGTCATTTGTACATAAAATATGGTGTATTATTTTATAAAATTGGTTTGATCCAATTTTATAAAATATTTTGGTAGTTGCTTCACAAAACAACCCATTTTCGGCACTCGGAAAATGAAAAATGAATTTTTTGTTCAAAGAAAGTGAAAACTTTCTTCGTCAACATTGTTCTCCATTCCAAGATGCATGCTTGTGTATAATATGGACATATTTAAACAAACTATGCCATGAATGTCATCATAACATTCGTCATTTGGCCTGAAAGTCATGAATCTTCATTCATGGTAGCTCATTTCTGATAACACCTTTTCAATATATTTGCTGTATTCCCAGTTTATTATTTTTCCTAAAAACTAGGTCACATATAACGACACATTGCGAAGGATTTCCATTATTTTGTTTTTTTTTTTTGAATTTTTCATGCTGATTTCAAAATGCGGTCAAAATTGACGTCACAACCGTTCTTAGCCAGGGGTCGAATCTTGCAAAAGTATTCGCGTATCACTGATGAAATAGATAGTTGTGTACCTAAATATTATTTTTTCAAAAAATCACGAGCAAACTACGAGGCAGTTGCCGTTCAAATTTGACCCGGTTCCAACCGAATTGGCAGAAATTTGTATTTTTGATGAGACGCCCATGAAAACATTTGGCACAGAAATATTTGGTTATTTGTACGCAAAATATGGTATATTATTTTATAAAATTGGTGTGATCCAATTTTATAACATATTTTTGGTAGTTGCTTCACAAAACAACCCATTTTCGGCACTCGGAAAATGAAAAATGAATTTTTTGTTCAAAGAAAGTGAAACCTTTCTTCGACAACATTGTTCTCCATTCCAAGATGCACGCTTGTGTATAATATGGACATATTTAAACAAACTATGCCATGAATGTCATCATAACATTCGTCATTTGTCCTGAAAGTCATGAATCTTCGTTCATGGTACTCCCTCCGATCCATAAAAAGTGTCGCTCATTTTGTACTAAGTTAGTTCAAACTTTGTACTAAGTGGGCGACACTTTTTATGGATCGGAGGGAGTAGCTCATTTCTGAGAACTCTTTTTCAATATATTTGCTGTATTCCAAGTTATTATTTTTCCTCAAAACTAGGTCACATATAACGACATATTGCGAAGGATTTCCATTATTTTGATTTTTTGAAATTTTCATGCTGATTTCAAAATGTGATCAAAATTGACGACACAACCGTTCTTAGCTAGGGGTCGAATCTTGCGAAAGTATTCGCATATCACTGTTGAAATAGATTGTTGTGTACCTAAAAATTACCTTTTCAAAATATTACGAGCAAACTACGAGGCAGTTGTAGTTTAAATTAGACCCGGTTCCAACCGAATCGGCATAAATTTGTCTTTTTTATGAGATGCATATGGAAACCTTTGACACACGAATATTTGGTTATTTGTATATAAAATATTTGGTTCATTTTTTTTTTGCCATAATAACTATTCTAGCGAACTGGGCCGAAACTAGCCCAGCCCAGCTCTATTGGGCCCGTTAGACAGTGGCTGAAGCAGCCTGAGCCGTCGGATGCCGATCCAATGGCCCGGAGCGGCACGTCTGGTATAAAACCAGATCGTCGGGCGTCGACCCCCGCGTGTGCCCGCAAACCCTAGATCTTTTCCCATCCCCTTGGCCTGCGAGCGCCGCCTCACCGTGGTGGAAGGCGAGCACGTCGTACTGCGTGTCTTCGAGGCCGGCCTCGCCGTGAAAGGAGACCGCGGCCTCGCGCTGGACGGACACCCACCCCACCCACCCAACCACGATCCAGATCCGTTCCTCACTTACACCCCGAAATATGCATGACTGCGACGAGCCACTGCGTGACCGAAGACGGAAGGCGCCGGCGTCCTCCAGGCCTCTCGCCGGCACTGCGTGCATCATTGGCTAGTGCGCAGTTCCGTCGATGGGCTCTAGGCGGCGCCCTCTGTGAGGCGACGGCGCACGAGTTGGAACCGCATCCCCTCCTTCCTCGTTCTTCCTCCTCGCGGCCAGCACGCGACCCACCGCCGGCAGGGAGTCTGAGCTCGTTCCGCGCCTCCTCTCCAACGTCCTCGGCACAGATCTGCACCACATCCGGTCAGTCCCGTCCTCACTCTCTCCAGCTCCTGGCTAGGGTTCCCCCGATCTGGCTGCCTCTCTCTCTTCCCCCACTCCTTCTATGTCTCGGTTTATCGATCTGTATATCTCTGCAGGTGCCCATGGTCTGAGGATGGAGCCTCACCGGAGCATGGATGGAACCTAACGGAGCTGGTGTCCTGCATCGATCCGGCGTCTCCGACCTCACCTGCAGCATGAGGGTGAACGGCCCGTGAGGACGCCCACCAAGCTGCTCAACATCACCACCTGGATGTTTACCCTGTAGACAATGTGAAATCCAGGTGTTGTGTGATCCCCGTACCCAGATCGTGCTTTTAGGTTTACTATTGTTCATAACTTAAAATAGATGGATGATACCATGTGCATTTTGTTCAACAGTATTAGTAATCTAGTAACTGAATAAGAACAAGTAATGCACATCGTTCCTGAATTGTTGGTCAGTCCACTGGACATGTGTTGGTGACGCTAAAATGTTCCTTCAACTAGTAGTCAACTTAAGACATGCCTGCTGGTTGCATTCCTTAGACAGTGAGGTTAGGGCTTCAATCTTCAGAGTTTGAAAGTTTAATCTTGTTCCATCTTAACTAAAGTTCGAATGGTGTCTTAATATCTCAACCTCGTCTGCCCTGGCCCTTGTGAACCCAATCATAACCAATAATATTTGCTCCACATATGGTGTACTTATATTTTAAACTTCTGTCTGATCTAAATTTTGCTAACAGTTCTCAGTTTTGGTGCCTCTGGTTGATGCAGGTACACCTGATTGTTGTTGAGGACATGGTCTCTTTTTTGGCGTGCCCAACTAAGTTGTGGTGCTCGCCTATATATATGGTTACTGCCGAGCTGCAGT
Organism: Puccinellia tenuiflora; assembly: GCA_012064385.1. Lineage (NCBI taxonomy): Eukaryota > Viridiplantae > Streptophyta > Magnoliopsida > Poales > Poaceae > Puccinellia > Puccinellia tenuiflora. Next base: position 13,609 of record QRDG01001861.1, read on the forward strand.
TCAGGTGGGTGCTCCAGCTCTACCTTGCAATATATGGTTTTGTGTTGTGCCATGATGCTCCATTTGTAGTCATGTCTGTTGTATACCATCTTAGTTGGTTAGAAATTATACAATTTGTTGGTACTTTGAAAAATTATTGGCAGATGTCCTTTGCAAGATTTGAACAATATAACGTTATGCCAAACCTAAACATTGTCTTTGTTTCCAGTTAAAGTTGTCTATTCATTCTGTGGTACTAGCGGCAGTATGCAGTGGTAGCCAAATTACTTGATGATTGCCGTATGCTAATCCTCCTCCATGTGAGGTTAGAGTTATAAGTGATAACTATAAGTAGCTACACTATGTAGTTGTAGCATTGATCTTCCATTGTAAGCTATTTGGTTTCATTCTATCAGTATGAGTATATAAAATGAATCACCATGTGAATGCTATTTTAAATAGTCTAGTTTAAAGAGCTGCAATAATAAAATACTGTTATTTGTGTACATGCTTTCTCAAATCATGGTCTGGTTATACTACTGACGGCTTACATCGCTCGCTCTTTCTTGGAGTAACATCATACGAGCTTGCTTGCAGGGATCATCCGAACCCTAGTCACCGGCTGCAATGCCAGCAAGCTGCGGACCTCAGGGACATACCTTGTTTACTTCAGGTAAAATCCCACCTTTGGGCACTTCTGTCGGTTGGAGTAGGATAATTTTACGACTTGCTGATCACACGTTTCGCTGGAGAGCCTTTGCTTGAATCTGGAGTGGACTACTATTGTTATAGAAGTGAATGTACTTGATTTTAAAAATGAAGTAAAATGGAAGCTAATTTTCAAATAGTTAATTGCTTATTTGTTTAGGTCTGGTACGGAGGACCCTTTCATACGGAGGACCCTTTCATGCTACTATCGAGGGGTAAATCTCTATATGAGAAAAACATACTATCATTTTACTTAATTTTGCATGATGCCTCTATGCAAGACCTCACTTTGCTGCCTTATGAACGGTGAATAGTGCAGTCCTGCAATATGGAGTTTCCTGTGATATTATTGGTGCAAATATTGTTTATTGTTATCGTTGTATTTTATATTGTTTCTAACCATTTTGTTTCTAACATGCAGATGTCGGCAGTTGTTCCTGTTTCGTTCTGAGCTCCATGACAAAGATCGACGGCAAGAAGCTTAGACATCTAGCTCATTTTAGCTAGTTATACTTTAATATCTTGTTAGATTCTTCCATTTAGTTGTGTTTTGGTAACTTGATGTCTGATGTGAACTATTGATTCGTTGTAAACTTGATGTGAATTATGATTCGTTGTAAACTCGATGAATTATGTTTGATTATAATTTGCCAAGTTGGCAGTTTGCTCAGTTTGACTTATTCATTATTTCAGTATTGAAAATGATATGTGAAAACCACGGTCTAGCCTGCATGTTGGGACCCACCTGAAAAGTAAACCCACTTATAGAAAAAGAAAAAATATAATCAGTTGGGCCAAATAGGCCACGGACTGAAAATAAAAAGCCTAAAATGATAGAGTAGGCCCATGTAGCTGACCAAAATTGACAGGGAAAAAATATATAATGGGTTGAATTGTTGGGCTTGGCCCATAGAAAACACCAATCTGGGCTGGGCTGATTCCGATCAATGACCTTCTGATTTGGTCACAATATTGCCATATAGGATTGTCCACGTAGGATGTGACGTGGCCATGACAGATAGCGCATGACCAAAAGAATTGGTCATAAATGTTATGACCCTCTAATTTGGTCACGGACGGTAATGACCATTTTACTAAGAAGGTCATGATCGATCGTTTTAGTCGCCCGGTATGTGACCATTGGTTTTTGGTCACGGAGGGGTCATGACTGGAACTTCGTGACTTTTTAGTGACCGAAATGGAGAGTCACCAATCAGCATATTTCTTGTAGTGAAGCTGGAGAAGCACTTCAGGGGCATGGAGCTCAAGCACATCCCGCGAGCACAAAACCAAGAGGCAGATGACCCCGCCAGGCGAGCAGCAAGAAGAGAAGCCCAGAATGGGGTTGCCTTGCGGTGCGTCCCTGCCGAGGAAGGCCGCCAGCTCATCAACGACATCCACAGCGGAGAATGTGGCCACCATTCGTCCTCGCGCACCCTTGCAGGCAAGGTCTTCCGGAGTGGTTTCTACTGGCCCTCAGTGCTTCAAGATGCAGTTGCAATCGTTCAATCCTGTGACGCCTGCAAATTCCACGCCAAGCAGATCCACCAGCCCGCGCAAGGACTCCAGACAATCCCGCTCTCCTGGCCCTTCGCGGTCTGCGGGCTGGATCTCCTGGGACCCTTCCCACGAGCGCTCGGGGGCTACCGCTACCTCTACGTCGCTATCGACAAATTCACCAAGTGGCCTAAGGTGGAACCCGTGCGCACCATACCAGCGAAATCGGCGGTGAAATTCATAAGGAGCCTGGTCTGCCGCTTCGGCGTGCCCAATCGCATCATCACCGACAACGGCTCACAGTTAATCAGCGGCGCCTTCAAGTCCTACTGCGGCAGCCTCGGCGCCCAAATCTGCTACGCCTCGGTGGTGCACCCACGAAGCAATGGGCAGGCTGAGCGAGCCAACGCCGAGGTGCTCAAGGGCCTCAAGACGAGAAGCTTCAACCGCCTCAAGGCCAGCGGCAAGCACTGGATCGACGAGCTCCCCTCAGTGCTCTGGTCCATCCGCACCACTGCCAACAAAGCCAACTGGTGAGACGCCTGTTCTCCCTCGTCTATGGTGCTGAAGCGTCCTCCCCAGCGAGATCACTCATGGCTCTCCCCGAGTCTTGGCCTTCAAGGAGGCTGAGCTGGACGAGCTCCGCAACGACGACCTCCTGCTGCTTGAAGGGCTCCGCCACAATGCGTCCCTGAGAGCGGCAAGGTACCAGCAAGATCTCCGTCGCTACCACAGCCGCCACATCCGCCCGCGCACTCTCGAAGCAGGAGACCTTGTCCTGAGGAGAATCCTCTCCAGGGCAGGCCTCCACAAGCTCTCGCCAATGTGGGAAGGCCCCTACAGAGTCGTGCACATCGCCAGGCCTGGCTCCGCGCGGCTCGAGATGGAGGACGGCATCCCTGTCGCCAACCCCTGGAACATCCAGCACCTGCGCAAGTTCTACCCCTAATCGTCCTCGACGAGCAACTTTTTGCATCAAGGGAGAGCCACGCGCCGTCATCCTCCACGAGGAAAAATTTCGGGCTCCCCTCTCTACCTACACGCTGCCGCGGGCCGTTCAAGAAGACTCCCAAGCCACCGCACCTCGGCAAGGTGACTTCTTCAAGCACCATGCCTTGGCGAGGTGGATCCCCATGCCCAGCCATGGTGGACCGTAGGCTCTACAAGCCACCCCCGCATAGGGGCCCCTCTGAGCTCTCTCTACAATGCGTCGCCCCGAGCACGCCCCCTCGAGAGTCTCAGCCACAGCATGTGGAACCCCATGCCTGACATGGCGGATTTTTGTGTTTCTGGCCACGCCAGTGTAATGAACCTCTGTTTCAGGTCATTTTGAACCTTTGCGCTTCGCGCCAGCATATGTTGTTGCTTTGGTAAGCTTTTATGTTATTACTGTTTCATCCTTGCTCGTATGATCCCTCCTGTGTATCTCACGAGCAGGGGCTAGCATGGTGCCATGCCACGGGAGCATCCCGGCAGCACCTCAAACCCAAGGGATCCGAGCTCTGAACTCACGGGTCAGCTTTCATGCATGTCAACTCCCAAGGAGCTCTGAACTCATGAGCCGGCTCCCGTGCACGTCAACTCACCAAGGACCTTGGTGCCTGTTCTCCTCGCAAGACACACATGAAGGAACCTATGAGCGCGCATAAGTTATCTAGCTATGTATTGCTTGTGGGTACGCCTATCTGTCAAAACGCAGGAAGCAGGCCCAAAACACCTCGTCAGGGAACCGACACACTCTCCAAGACAAAAACACCTCGCCAAGGAACCAACACCCTCTCCAAGGAGAAATGCCTCGCGAAGCTAAGTCCAAACACTTGGTTAATTTACCCCTTGCTGGTTTTCATCCCTCGAGCCTCTTTTCTGTCTCCTGCGCCTCATGGGCTGCTTGCGCGTTGAAGGGGAGCCCCAAGCATCGCGACTTGGGGGCTCTTACCTCTTGAGGCCTCACGCACCCCCCGGCCTTGTGGAGCCCTGACTCTCGCATACCGAAGCGGCGGTGGTGTAGCGCTAAGAGAGGGTCCTAAGACGCAGAGCGAAAAAGACATGAAAGGGAAGACAAAAGCCTCACGAGGGATGTTCACCAAGCAAACAAAGATTAAAACAAGTCTTTACATGGCTATTACAATTAAATGCTAAGATAAATTCGTGCCTCTACATGTCCAGATACAGGAGTTCAGGCCGTCGCGCCCCCCGAGGTGCCTGCCTTGTCCACGGCGGTCTCCGCCTCCTCCTCCAAAGCATCCTCCTCGCCGTCGCCTTCGTCCTCATCAACCACGACTTGGTCGAATTTCTTGGCGTACGCGTCGGCGGCCTTCCGCGCCCTGTCGCTGATAGTGACCGGCGGCGCCATCACAGTCTCGAGGTCAAGCGAGGGCTGGAGCCTCACGAGGTTGCTGAAGATGCGGCTGGTGGCGATGACGAGGAGATCGCGGCTCTCCTCCGCGACGCGCTCGTCGAAGCCCTTCGCGGTCTCTTCAAGTTTTCCGAGGAATTGCTCAAAGAAGAACGAATACGCGGCTTCATCATCGATCTCTGCGGAGAAGGAGGGGACGTCGATCCTCAGATCACCCCCGACCGCGCGCGCGGCTCACCAAGCTTTGGAGAATGCTCTGGCGCTGGCGCGTCATGGACCGGCCAATTTGGCACTGGTCCCAGGCCCGCTCCGCGAGATCCGAGGCCGGCCCCACCTCTGACGGAGCTCGTCCAGGTCTCTCTCCAGGGCGATGGCGTTCCCCTCTGCGCGAGCCTGGGCCTCCCTGGCGACCTCAAGGCAGGAGGTCAACCGCTTCTCCTCCTGCTCGAGCGCCTTGATGCGGTCTTGGAACTCTTTGCGCTTCGCCTTGAAGTGGTCCTCCTATTTTGTGGCCTTCTCGTCATAATCTTTGGAGAGGCTCTCGCGGATGAGCTGGACCCTGGTGTCGGCCTCATCCTGGATTCTTTTCGTCTTCACCACGAAGTCGGCGTTGGCCTTCTCGTGGCGCTCCGCGTAGGTGGCCTCACTCTGGGCCACCAGGCCCTCAGGCTCCTGCAGCTGCCCCTCGCGGGTGGCCTGGGCCTCCTCGAGCAGCTGGGCCTGCTGCTCGCGCTGGCGCAGCTCCTTCTCACGGAGGGAGAGCTCTCCCTCACGTCGCGTCAAGCTCCGCCTCGCGCGGCGCCATCTGCCCCTCGCGAGCATCCAGCAGCTCGCGGAGCTCCTTCAGGCTGGCCCTTGCGACCTCGAAGTCAGCGGCGAATTTCTGCTCCACGGCCGCTAGCTCATCATGCTTGGAGGCGGTCTCCACCTCGAGCGCTTCCCTGGCGGTGTCCAGCTCTTCCATCACCTCCTCCGCCTCCCGCTTGACGCTGTCGTGGGTCTCCTTGGTGAAGCGAAGGGCCTCTTGGCGCTCCGCCTGGGCCGCCGCGTCCTGCCGGCGGCACAACTCCACCCTCTCGTGAAGGAGGGCCCAGGCCTCGCCGAGCCTTGTCCGTTCCTCCGCTAGGGCATTTTCTTCTTCGGCGAGCTGCTCCTCCAGCTCGTCGAGCGTCCGCCGCGCCTGGTTGAGGACGACTCGGCGGCGAATTGCTTGGCGCCGCGGCTCCTGCAGCGCCAAGGTCCCCGCACCACTGCTGGGTGCGGAGTCCTCGATCCTTGTCGAGGCGCCCGGGGCCTCCTGCCTCGGGCTCACGACCGCCTCTGGTGCGGCCCGGGGGCTCGTAGGGGCGCCTCCCTCGTCGCCCGCTTCAAGTGCCCTCTGGGGGCTGGGCGCCCCCTCGCCCCCAGCTCCGGCGCTTGTGGGCTCCAGAGGCGCCTCTGCCTCCTGCTCCTCAGGGGCGTTCCCTGCCCCTTCCGTGACGGCCGCGTCCGCCACGGCCTCGGGCGCATCGGCCCCTCTTGAGGGAGCCTCCTCCCCCTCCGGAGGCGGCTCCAAGATGACCTCCTCGTCCACCCTCTCCTCCTCCGTCCCGGGCTGGACGGGAGGAGTGAACGTCCTAGTGGGCGACGGCGGCACCACCTCTTCCATCACCTCCATCGCGCAGTGCTCCACCACGGGAGGAGTCGCCGCCCGAGCCGAAGACGGAGCCGCCTCTTCAGTCACCTCCTCCACGCGGTGCCCCGCCACGGGAGGAGTTGCCGCACGAACTGGTGACGGTGCCACCTCTTCGGCCACCACCTCCGCGCGATACTCGACCGCGGGAGGGACAGCCACCTGCCGCGGCTCGTCAGCCGCAGGCATCTCCGCGGCGACGCTGGTGTCCTCTCCAAGCTTGCGGAGCCGCCGCCTCTTTGGCTCCGCAGGTTGCCTGAAAGGGAGACAGGTAGAAGATCCTTCAAGAGGGTTTTCCAGAAGCAAAATGATAAAGGGAAAGAAGAATCAAGGCTTACTCGTCAGCCATCACCCACACCCTTTTCTTCGCCTTGGGCGGTTGGGTGTTGCTTGCTCCGGCCTCCTCCTGAGGCGCCCCTGCCTCCACGCGAGGAGCGCTCCTCGCGGTCGCGGCTCTCCTGTCGTGAATGGCCTTGGAGTGGGGCTCGCAACGTCCTCCCCCGCCGCTGCTCGCCTCCTCCTCCTCTCCGACGCGTTGGGAGCGGGCGACGTGGAAGGCACCCTCCTCATCGCTGGAGGAGAGCACCTGGAGGTCCACCTCGGCGGGAGCACTCCTTGAGGAGCCGGCAGAGCCTCTCGAGGGGTTGGCGCCTCTCGAAGCCTCCTCCTCGCCAGCGGGGTCGGTGCCCCTCGAGGCCTCATCCTCACCGAAGGGGTCCGCGCCTCTCGAGGCCTCCTCCTCGCCGGACTCCTCGACCTCCTCCGGCTCCGGAGACTCGTCCATGTACTCCGGCTCCGCCGCCCACGGGTTAGGATGAGGCCCACGGTGCCCTGCTGGCACAATACCCCACTCGTCGAACACCGGCATGCACCGGTGTTGCGCTTCAATGCTCTCCTCGGCAAAGCTGATGAGCGGCCGGGCCTCCTCATTGGTAGGAGAAGGGATCTCCGTCGTCGCGAAGAGGACCCCCATGACCTGGCGCAGCACCTCAGGCGTGAAGCCGTCCGAACTCAGCCGCATCGCGTCCTCCTTGCCTATGTACCGCCACACCGGCTCGGAGTGCCACTGGAGGGGGGCGATCCGGCGCCTTGTGAAGTCTCTTGCCACCATCTGGCCGGTGACCCCGGCCACGCGGATGCGCCGGATGCACTCGTACACCACGTCAAGCCTCTGGCCCCTGAAGTCTGCGCTCGCCCAGCGCGCCCACTTCCTCGGGGGGGCCTCGGGCACTTCCAAGAGAGGGTTTACCCTCTTGGTGTCGACGAAGAGCCACTCACTACAAGAAATATGCTCGTTAATGACCCTCTATTTTGGTCACTAAAAGGTCATTATTTCTCATTTATGACCTTTTTATGACCAAAAACTGATAGTCACATACCGAGCGTCTTAAACGATCCATAATGACCTTTTTAGTGGATTGGTCATAACCGTTTATGACCAAATAAGAGGGTCATAATTATATGACCAATTGTTTTGGTCATTGGCTGTCTGACCAGTCCACATCAGATCCTACGTGGCGAAGCTGACGTGGCAAATTTATGACTAAATTATAAGGTCATAGATCAGACTCAGCCCAGTCCATACAACTTCACCACACGGGCCGAGCCCAATAATGCGGCCCATTTAGTGTTTTTTTCTCTTATTTCTGGTCGAATTAACAGGCCAAAATCATTATTTTATCCACTTCATTTTATGGGCCTTGGCCTTTTTACAGTCCATTTGACGTTTTCAGTAAATTTCTTTTTTATTTTCCAAAATTGAATTTAGAAAAGAGCACAATAATGGTTGGGCTGTGGCCTTTTTACAGCCCAATTAATTTGTCCAGTAAATAGATATTTAGCCCAAACTCATATCAAAACAGGAATTCAAATCACATAACACATATATCCCAGGTCGAATTGAAGTCATTGTCCCATAAATTATTATCTTATGTTTACATAGTAGCATCTCCCAACTTTAGATGAACCCATAAACAGAAAATTTACATGAACACAAATAACAGCACAATGAAAAAGACACTAGTAGATGAACATAAATATCCCAGGTCTTTGTTGTCTTCCTCTTCCAACTTCTGTAAACATCACCTATCAGTGGAAGTATGCCTGCCAAGAGAGAAAAAATTGAGAGCACAAAGGATTTAAATACGTCACAATAAAAAGAATGATCGAGCAAATAGGTAGGCAAACACTCTGGTACACAGCAAGGAAAATTGAGTATTAATATGAGTGTATTCACCATAGTAAATATTCATAGAGACTAGTAAAACACATCCTAGAACCTCAGAACCTTGGACATTGGTAACAGACCAACAATAGACAGTCGGTGTGCATAAATAGCAGTATAACAAGCAAAAGAAGAATTGCTATCAGTGAATACTAGTACTATCTGCCAGCAATCTATAAGTATACTATATCAGTTCGAAACAATAGCATCATGGGAATCAGGTGATAAAGATAACAGTGGGGTGTCACAACTGAAGGAAGAAGACTATTTTCTAATCCATGAACTGAAAAAATGCATCAATAATTATTAGAAGGTAACTGAACTTCTGTGCACTCATTTAGAAAGAAACAAAGGTTCACTTACAGAAGCATATGATATCATATTTACAAGATTAAAGGTTTACAAAGGAACACCCATGAGTGGGCAAAATGGGATGCACTAAAACGAATAAGACAGGATCGATGGATGGTGCAGCTCAGTTCAAGATGAGATAGAACTACTATCAAGGGTTCATCACAACACTTAAATGCATCAGAAGCATGCATGCATTATTATTTCAGGAGTGCAGTTTTTGTCAGTTTGACAGCAAGAGCAAGGCCTCTCAACTCAGATTTTAGAGTAACTCTGAAGAACTGAAATCCCCATCTTATATAAACCAGTGATGCTATCTATCTAGCAATCCATGTGAAACGATGATACATCACAGTCAGTGCAAAAAAAAACATACCAGCTGATGACGAGGGAGCTCACCAGCACATGTGCCCTGGTCTGCAATCAAACAGAAAAATGCTTGAAATTAATAGTAGGTAAGCAGGACGATAACCATGGCAATGCTGGTAGATGATTAAGAGCGCATGATGTAATGGGACTCGTGAGTTCGCCTCAAGGAAGCTCCAGATCTGTGGCAGCGTCGCCGGCGACCTGACCAATCCGAATAGAACGTGGAGGATCTGCCGGGCATATTCAGGACGCACATGTCAGAACACATCAGGAGAAAGCAACAAGAATTATCCAGCGGGTTGGGGTGGTGGGTACCTCAGGGAACGACAACACTGTTGCAGTTGCAGCACGGTAAACTCAACATTGGCCAGGGGTGATGTGCCCTCCAACACGTTAACAATAAGCATTATGCTTCCATCATGTCTGTGACAACAAAAGTGGGGGTCAATGAGCATCAAGGATACTGCTGCTGCAGCGGCTCAAACCAAATCAATATATGTGCATACAGATTAATCTCAATGAAAATCAAGTGTGCATGAAAAAGTGATGGCACAGATTTTGGGTCAAGGTTTTCAAATATCTCAAGTCGGTGCATTATTCTAAACAAAAATGGGTGAACTCGAATTTTGTATAAATCCTGCAATCTTTTGACAGTACATGACTGCTACATTGTGCAATGAATTTATACCATAAAGCTACAGAACTTGTACCAGTAATTAGTACACAAACTTCTATCAGTATCAAATATGTACTCCAAAGAAATCCAAGACAAGATATGTTGTTTGTGCAAATTCTACAAAACCAACCTCACCAAGTCATAAGAGAGCAACAGTTGAGCAAAGAAACAAAATGGTGAAACATAGGTAGACATAGTATTGCGTTCAGAGGCTAGCATGATAGGGAGTAATAACTTAGGAATACTACTAGCAAGATCATGAAACATGCAAACAGACATGAAAACATGTAAATAGCATCAGAGCATCATCTGAATTTAAATTTTTATATTGACAACCAATGCTCCAAGAACATGAAAACATGTAATTTATCACCAGGACAGGTGCAACAAACTTGTTCAGGCCAAAGATATGATCAAGCCACCAAAAACAGATTACTCATTGAAAGAATTAGGAGATAGGGGATGGGGAGAGAATGTATGGTGACCAAAGAGGGGGATGGGGGAGTCGTCGCCCCTTCCGCTCGCCTGCCTCATCGTCCACGTCCTCCACAACGAGCTCCTAGTGCCGCGGACGCTATCCTCTGCCACATGGCGGACTTGTTCCCGTCCACATCCCCAAGATCTGCCGTCGCCATAGTCGGGTTCCTGTTTCAACAGAAGCGGCGTGTTAGAGGAGTTTGAGCGGGAGGTCATGGGGCGTGAAGGAAGGGGGGATGCGTGGTGGAGATGGATCAACGCATCGTCCGTTGAGCAGGAGCGTCGGCTGGTCTGGACACCGAGCTCACGAGCGCCGTCATGGGTGAAGTCGTAGACAACATGGAAGCCGAGCTCCTTGGTCGGCAACGCGGAAGGCGTCTGCGGCGAGATGTTCACCGCAAACCCTAGGCCACGCGGCACCGCGGTATGGCCAGCCCGACGGAGTGCCGCGCATGGAAGCACACGCGGGCCGGCGAGCCATCCGTCCGCGACTCTGTAGCTGCTAGGGGGCGGTGCATCTGTCGCCGATGAGATTGGGTGGCACGGTCGGTCTGCTGCGGGAGGACGAAGGGGAGCGAGTGTGATAAGAGGGGTGGCGGAAGGGAGGATGGCCTGGGCGGGGGGAGAAGGAGCGGGGGCGACGGCGGCGATCTGGATCGGGGAGAGGGAGAGAAGGTGGGGGTGAGATGGGATCGAGGGCGAGGTGACAGAGGCAGCGGCGATCTGGATCTGGCGTCGGGATCTTCTAGAAGATAGGGTGCCCGGGTGGGTAGGATACTAGGATCGTTCGATCGACTGGGTATGGACGGTCCGGATGAGCGATCCGTGGGTGGGTGTATTCTTGCATCTCATTGGTGGGGTTCAGATTCGGTTTTGACCAGATTTTAAAAACACCGTAAAAAATTCAAAAACTATTTAAACCTATGTATTGTGTCATTATATGTGACATAGTTCATAGAAAAAGACTTGAAATAACACAAATGTTGCCAAATGGAGATTCCAACATGTTTGCAAAGAAAATCCATTTTTCATTTTCTAAGTGCTTAAAACGAGGGTTTTGTGAAGCGGCTACCAAGAATATAGTGCAAAATGGCACCACTCTATTTTTCACTCAAAGTAGAGCACATTTACAGATTATTACCTATATTTTATACATTTATGAATTTTCTACCTATTTTCACCCAATTAAACGGTTTTATGCAGATTCGGCACAAAACAAGTCAAATTTGAACTACATGTGCTTCGTAGTTTTCTCATGCTTTTTTGAAAAAAAAAATCATTTTTAGGTACAAAAGTAAGAAACTTGGAATACGGCAAATATCTTGAAAAAGTGTTCTCAGAAATGATCTGCCATGAACGAAGATTCATGACTTTCAGGCCAAATGACGAATGTTATGATGACATTCATGGCATAGTTTGTTTAAATATGTCCATATTATATAAAAGCGTGCATCTTGGAATGGAGAACAATGTTGCCGGAGAAAATTTTCATTTTCGTTACACAAAAAAATCATTTCTCATTTTCGAGTGTCGAAAATGGGTTGTTTTGTGAAGCATCTACCAAAAATATGTTACAAATTTGAACCACAGCAATTTATAAAATATTAGACCATATTTAATGCACAAATAACCAAATGTTTGTGTTTCAAAAGGTATCTATACACCTCTCATAAAAAAGACAAATTTATACCGATTCGATTGGAACCGGGTCAAATTTGAACTACACCTACCTCCTAGTTTACTTTTGATTTTTTGAAAAAATCATTTTTAGGTGCACAACTATCTATTTTATCATAGATACACCAATAGTTTCGCAAGATTCAACCCCTAGCTAAGAAAGGTCGTGTCGTCAATTTTGACCGTATTTTGAAATCGGCATAAAGAATTAAAAAAAATCAAAATAATGGAAATCCTTCGCAATGTGTCATTATATGTGACTTAGTTTTGAGGAAAAATAAGAAACTTGGAATACGGCAAATATCTTGAAAAGTGTTCTCAGAAATGAGCTGCCATGAACGAAGATTAATGACTTTCAGGCCAAATGACGAATGTTATGATGACATTCATGGCATAATTTGTTTAAATATGTCCATATTATATACAAGCGTGCATCTTGGAATGGAGAACAATGTTGCCGAAGAAAGTTTTCATTTTCGTTACACAAAAAAATCATTTCTCATTTTCCGAGTGTCGAAAATGGGTTGTTTTGTGAAGCATCTACCAAAAATATGTTACAAATTTGAACCACAACAATTTATAAAAATATTAGACCATATTTAATGCACAAATAACCAAATGTTTGTGTTTCAATAGGTTTTCATCTACCTCTAGTAAAAAAGACAAACTTCTGGCGATTCAGTTGGAACCGGGTTAAATTTGAACTACAAGTGCTTCGTATATTGCTCCTGAATTTTTGAAAAAATAATTTTTATGTACATAACTATCTATTTTATCATATATATACCAATAGATTTGCAATATTCAACACCTGACTAAGAACGGTTGTGTCGTCAATTTTGAGCGCATTTTGAAACCGGCATAAAGAATTCAAAACAAATTAAAAAATTCGAAATCTTTCGCAATGTGTCATTATATGTTACCTAGTTTTGAGGAAAAATAATAAACTTGTAATACAGAAAATATCGTGAAAAAGTGTTCTCAGAAATTAGCTACTATGAATGAAGATTCATGCCTTTTGGGCCAAATGACGAATGTTATGACCAGATTCATGGAATAGTTTGTTAAAATGACCTCATATTGTGCACAGGGGTTCATCTTGTAATGGATGATAATGTTGCCAAATAAATTTTTTAATTTTGTTACACAAAAAAATCATTTTTCTTTTTTCGAGTCCCACAAATCGGTTATTTTGTGAAGCACCTACCAAAACTATGTTGCAAATTTGAACCACACCAATTTTTAAAAATATTAGACCATATTTTATGAACAAATAACCAAATGGTTGTGTGTCAATAGGTTTTCATCTACCTCTAGTAAAAAGACAAACTTCTGGCGATTAAGTTGGAACCGGGTTAAATTTGAACTACACGTGTTTCGTAGAATGGAGAACAATGTGGCTGAAGAAAGTTTTCCTTTTCATTACTCAAAAAATCCTTTTTCATTTTTCGAGTGCAAAAAATGGGTTGTTTTGTGAAGCACCTACCGAAACTATGTTGCACATTTGAACCACACCAATTTATAAAAATATTAGACCATATTTTATGAACAAATAACCAAATGGTTGTGTGTCAAGAAGTTTTAAAGACAAACTTCTGCCGATTCAGCCGGAACCGGGTAAAATTTAAACTACAGGTGCTTCGTAGTTTGCTCATGATTTTTTGAAAAAATCATTTTAGATACAAAACTATCTATTTTATCAGAGATACACCAAGAGTTTCACAAGATTCAACCCCCTGACTGACAACAGTCGTGTCATCAATTTTGATTGCATTTTGAAATCGGCATATATTCAAAAAAAATCAAAATATGAAAATCCTTCACAATGTTTAATTATATGTGAACTAGTTTTGAGGAAAATTATAAAACTTGTAATATGTTAAATATCTTGGAAATGGTTTGTCTGAAATTTTTATTTGGTTGAAATTTAAATTTGAAATCAAAAGTTTTACTGTACAAGAAAAGAGAGAAAAAAGAAGTAGCCGATCTGGCCAGCCCAGCAATGCAGTGGATCCAAGTTGATCGGCCCATTTCCCGCAGCGCACCGGCCCACTCGAAACAGCCCAGTCGGCAAGTGGAAAAGCTGAAAGAAAAAATAGGTGGCCACCCCTAGGCCCAGGCCCAGTAGCACGCATAAAGGTTAAATATTTGTGGAGGGCACATCAAGCATCAAGAGCTTTGTGGCTGGATGGTCTGTTGTGCGCAGGCGTAGTCCGAGGTCTTGGGTTCGATCCCTGGACTCTCACTTTTTACTCGATAATTCGTTGGAGCGGGAGGCACCATGGCGGGTCCCGCCCATCAGGTGCGGGTCCTGACGACCCCGCACATTAGGAGTGTCCTGTGCCTTGTCACGAGGTGTGAGGCGGGACCCATATGTCATGCGGGGTGGGGTAGGGAGCCACATGTCTGGTGGGGTGGAGTAGGTCCCACATGTCAGGCGGGATGGCGTGACCCACATGTCATACTCGTGGGTCCCACATGCCAGTGAGTTTAAAATCACGGCTTAACAGTGACACATAAACAAAATTAACACCTAAGTAGTGACACATAAACAAATTGACACCTAAGCATAAACAAAATTGACACCTAAGCAGTGACATGTAGGCAAGACTGCTGAGTTGGCTGTCAACTAATTCAAATGACTATTTAAATTGGTCGTAATCGGCTAGAAAAACTGTGGTAGGCTAGTGCCGTCTGAATTATGACCAATTCATGCAATGAGGCTATGACCTTTCTGAAAAATTTGGTCGTTATAATTTTGGGTTCGTACCCTCCAAAACAGCTTACGACCAAGTGATTCAAATTGGTCATAAATCTATGACCAATTTTTCCATGGTCATTATCAAAAAGTCATAAACGAGCATATTTCTTGTAGTGAGGCTTTCAGAGAATTTTCAATTTCAGACAATTGGAGGATGAGCATCTCCCTAAAGCTTAGGGGAGATTCGGATCACTACTCAGGGCTCGGCCAGGGCATGATATTCCGAAGAATGAACTGCTTGATGTATTTTATAATGGACTAACTGTTGAATCTAGGACATACCTAGATAGTTGTGCTGGTTGTGTTTTCAGGAAAAGGACTGTAGATGAAGCTGAAGAACTAATGGCTAAGATTGCTAAAAATCATGATGAATGGAGCATTTCTGAACCTCCTCCATTACCAACTCCGAAGAAAAGGGGAGTGATGTTCCTAAACCCAGAAGATATGCAAGAAGCCAAAAGATCTATTAAGGAAAAAGGTATTAGAGCTGAAGATGTGAAGAATTTACCCCCAATTGAAACTTTATGTGAGCCTACCACTCACCCACCTATGGTAGAGGTACACTCTCTTCATAATTTTACTGTTAATGATATTCCTTATAGTAAGCCTCCTAGTCAGTGTTTGGATGAATTTGATAACTTTATTGTTAAACAAACTCATTTTAATATGCAAATTCAAGAACAATTAAATGATAACACCCTGGTTATTAAAAAATTTCATTCTGTCTTGGAGAAAACTGCTAATGATGTTAAAGGTCTTGTTAAGCATTTTCATATGGTCCAAACTCAACTTGAACAAATTACTAAAGTGCAAAAAGACCTGCTTGCTGGAATTCCTACACAAAGTAGTAAACAAACTTGTGGTGTTTTAACTAGAGGAGGTATCTCTACTCAAGATCCTCTTTATCCTGAGGGACATCCTAAAAGAATTGAACAAGAATCTCAACTGGTTGAAAATAATATTACTAGTTCCCCTAAAAAGAAAAAGAAAAAGGAGAAACATAAAGAATTAGGAGAAGCTAGTAATATGGAACTTGATAAAGAACCTACAAGTAATAATCCTAATGCTGTCTCTATTTCAGATGCTGAAACTGAAAGTGGTAATGAGCATGATAATGATACTAATGAACCTGAAGAACAGGAGGAGGAGACTGCACCTCCTGTTGCTAAAAAACATGGTAAAGAGAGAGAGCCATGGGTGCAAAAACCCATGCCTTTTCCATCTAAATCTCAGAAGGCTAAGGAAGAAGAACACTATAATAAATTCTGTGAATGGATGAAGCCCCTCTTTTTGCAAATTCCTTTGACAGATGCTATTAAGCTGCCTCCCTATTCAAAATATATGAAAGACATTGTCACTAATAAAAGAAAAATCCCTAATGAAGAAATCTCCACTATGCTTGCTAATTACTCTTTCCATGGCAAGATTCCTAAAAGCTTGGTGATCCAGGTATACCTACTATTCCTTGCTCCATTAAAAATAATTATGTTAGAACTGCTTTATGTGATCTTGATGCAGGAGTTAGTGTTATGCCATTTTCTATTTATAAGAGACTTTTATTGGATAAGCTTATTCCTACTGATATTTCCCTTCAAATGGTTGATAAGTCACTGCTGTGCCCATTGGTATCTGTGAGGATGTTCCTGTTAAAGTTGCTATCTGTTTAATCCTAACTGACTTCGTGGTGTTGGAAATGCCTGAAGATGATAATATGTCTATTATTCTTGGGAGACCTTTTCTTAATACTGCAGGGGCTGTTATTGATTGCAATAAAGGAAAAATTACTTTTAACGTTGATGATAAAGAACACACGGCGTACGTTCCAAAGAAGATCGATACCACAATTGGTTTGAAATCCATTGAGAATATTGAATCCATCAAGATTGGAACTATTGATTGTCCTATTCATACACATTCAAGAAAATATGAAACCCTCATGATTGGGACAATTCCTATCCAATATGAGGTAACTTGATTGTCTGTTGAATATTGAATAATTTATGTCAAATAAAATTTGTGTGGTAGCAAGACTTGATCAACCTTGCTAACAAACCAACTTTAGCAATAAAGATATCAAGATTCATTAAATTTTCTTCTATTGCTCATCTTTAATTTTTCTGTAATTTTTATTTCTTGATTAGTTTGTCCCTTTTAAATGTCAAATTCCTGTTTTATTAGCCTAATTTTAATCTCTCATAAGTTCTTCGGGAAAAGTTGTCGAAAAATTCCAGAAAAATTACATGAATTTTATTATTTTTAAAGAGACACAGTGGTGCTGGGGGCTGACCTGGGGGACACCCCAGGGGCACACGCGGGTTCCACCCGCAGGTCGCACCCAGGCCGCGGCCAGGGGCCGCCCCTGCCCCCTGGAGGGCCCCACCAGGTGAGTCTCCTCCCACTCTCTCTCTTTCACTCGAAAAATTATCCCCCATTGTTCAAACCCGAGCTCTTGCTCTCTGGTGCTGGAATTTTTGATCTCTTTGTTCAGCCCATTATTTTTGCTGAAATTTGGAGCAAATCCTCTCCGGTATGTGACTCCTTCACCCTTCCAATTAGAATTTTGAATGGTTTTGTATAAGTTGAGTATTTTGCTGTTGTTTATGACTTTGAATATGAACTTGCATGCTTGATTTGTAGCTTGTTAGATGGATTTGATGCATGTACTAGTTGATATTGAGTTGTAGGAATGGTTTAATGCACTTCCTATATTTTATTTTCAAGTTTTATGAGGTTTGTTGAAAATTTTCAGAAAAGGAAGAACATGCCTAAGTTCAATTTAGGTGGGATCTTTAAGAAGAAGGAGCCCTCTTCTCGACGAGAAATGAGAGGGTCAAGTTCTAATGCACCAATGAGGCCCTCATATAATGAAGATTTGGAGCCACTTGGTGTTATTGTGCTTGCTTGAGAGACGGATGTGCGTTCATCGGTATACCCATGTTATGAATTTCTACAAGCTGCAGGTATACATAATGAATTTACTAGTCTTGTCACTAATGCATCGTTGACAAATATTGTATTAGTGGAGATGCCCCAATATCTTAAGCTCACTAACATCTTTGTGCAAAGCTTTAATTACAATGATGATCCATATCACCCTAGAGAGGATGATCTAGAGTTGGATTTTATTAGGCTTAATCTTGCTGCAATGAAAGCTCACCACTATGTCACTTATGATTCCACTTTGGAGAACTTGCAGTATAGATTGTTATTTGGTTTTGATTTGGATAACCCTCGCTTTGTGAGATTGCCTGCTCCTATTTTGTTTAACTCTTCTGCTAGGGACGGATACTCGTTTCCTGAGGAGGTGCAGGATGAGTACCTTGTATCACTAGCCCCTGAAGAGGAGCCAGAGGAGGAGCCACAGGACTCGCAGTGGCAGCCACAAACGGGCGCCAACTGGGGCGTGTCGTCGCCGTGGTAGATGGATCCCACTTAGGCCGAAGGCCTAAGCTTGGGGGAGTACGTATTTCTCACCGACATCTTTTTATTTCGTTCACTCAATTATCATATGTCGGTGTCTTCGTTATTCCTTTGTATATTCATTAGTTTTCTTTTTGCTTTCTTTTTGCTCTTTTCAATTTGCTCAGTCGCCTTAGTTGTTCTTTTTGTTTATTAATCAAAAAACCCAAAAAGATTTCCTCTTTGTTTGCCTCTTCTTTCTTATAATCAAAAAGACCAAAAATATTTTCTTTTGTTTCTTTTTCGTTTGTTTTCTACTTCGTTTTTAGTCGCTTCTTCCCAAATTGAAAATAGCAAAAAGATTTCTCTTCTATTTCTGCGCTATTCCTTTCGCTATCCGAAAAAAACACAAAAATATTTTCTCGTCTTCTTCGTTTTGTAGTTGTTTCAGAGTTCAACCCGTGTTTGTGACGACACTTGCACATTTTATTATTTCCATATCTTTCGGTTGTGCAAGCGTCTATGCAATAATGATGATATTTGGCGACGCGGATTTGATGAGGAAATTCGGTATGAACTCTATTTGTTTTCATTTTTGTACAGATCCTTATCCTCATGCTCATGTTTTAATTTGCTATGGTAGAATGTTGCGTAGATGATATTACTTAGTTTTTTATGGATTCCTATGCTTAAGCCTCAACTTGTTAAGAGTGGATAATTTGTCATGTAGACGTGAGCATGTTTTGCATTGTTTATAATATGGTATGGTAAAATGAGATCCTCCTCCAAAAGATTTATTTGGATTGACTTGGCACATGTTCACACATGTAAAAGACTAAAAATAAAGTCTGTTAAGCCTTGACGGTTTATTGTGCTTAGAATTGTAGTATCACTCTTATGCTTTATTCATTGATTAATTTTGTCGCAAAGCATGATTATGACAGTAGTGCTCTTGATCGGTCGCTCCGAGTCTTTTGCTAGCCTCCATTTGCATTGGGTGTATTTGTCCATCTGTGCATCCGTTTTCCTTAAGCCAAAGTATTTCATTTGAGTCCACTATATCTTCCTACATATGGTATTTCACCGCCATTCCAAGTAAATTTGTCATGTGCTACCATTAAATCATTCAAAAAAATGTTTCTTTTTATGTCTATGTTTTTAGCTCATAAAGAAGCAGTAGAGGGCTAGATATAACTTGTGACAAGCAAGGTCATTTCCCCCTTTTCACCCGGTGTTGATGGATTACGTCTTCACTTGAATCAACCCGAGAGCAGCTTAAGCAAAATATAAATAGAACTCACCATTATCCTCCGCGCAATGCAAAATCTGAGAAATCAGCTCAAACATTGGACAGTGGTGAAACCAAGGAGAAAGAGGAGCGTACTCGCTCCTATAAAAAACCAGCTGCTCTCACAAGTCTAAAAGCCTTGCTTGTTATGAGGGACTAGATAGCCTCTCTGTTGTGAAATCATTGACAAAAGCATGCATCTCTCAAAACTGTTTTACTTCCGCTTATAAAAATAAAAAGCTCTAGCACATGATTAATCCCTGCTTCCCTCTACGAAGGGCCTTTCTTTTTTATATTTATGTTGAGTCGTCATCCTTCTTTGAGCACCATCTTATAGAGCATTGTTGTCATTCTGAGTATAACGCGCTTTGTCCCAAAATTTTAATGATTGGAGTATGTTTGAGATACTTCTCAATTCTGATAACTTTACATCTAGTCACCGTTTAATGTCTCAAGAGGTGCCCGGCATTTATGTTTTGCCCCACAAAAGGGGCAAGCGAGAGATCACTTTACCATGCCTAGTTATATGCATTGCATTGGTGTTGTTTATTTGCATGTTTAAATTATTACTTGTTAGCATATTGTGAGTTTTGCATAAGTCCCCATGATTGCTTTAGTTCTATTGTTTTTGTAACTTCTCTCTTGTGCTTATTAAAATACTGATCATGATTTAAACTTCTATGCTCTAAATGAAGCAAATGTGTTTGTCAAAGTTTCTTTTATCGCATCCAGTTTGTCAACTGAATTGCTTGAGGACAAGCAATGAGCTAAGCTTGGGGGAGCTGATACGTCGCAAACGTATCTACTTTTCCAAACACTTTGCTATTGTTTTGCCTCTGATTGTTAATGAATTTGTTTGGAACTAACCCGAACTGACGTTGTTTTCAACAGAATTGCATTTGGTGCCTTTCTTTTGTGCAGGGTTCAGAAGTTCGCGGAAAATTCCAGAAAAATTATAAAAAGTATTTTTGAGGGAAAAGAGCCACGGAGCCAGAAGACCGCGAGGGGGGGCCACCCCAGGAGCAGGGGCGGGTCCCACCTACGGGTGGGGGCCAGGCCGCGGCAGGAGGCCGCCCCTGCCCCTGGGACCTCGTCTCTCAACCTCCCTTTGCTTATAAGCGCCCTCTCGACCTAAAAACACGAGCCCCCGAACACTTTTTCCAGAAACCTTACGGAGCTCCGCCGCCATCACGAACCCTAAATTCGGGGTCCAGGATCGCTGTTCCGGCACCCTGCTGGAGTGGAGATCGCCGCCATCGTCACCGCCAATGCCTCTCCATCAACCATCTGTGTCGTCCCCCTCCATGTGTGAGTAGTTCCCTGCTGTAGGCAAGGTGATGGAAGGGATTGAATAAGATTTCTTATGTAATTCGATGCCAAATTGTTAGGGCATGATGCCTAGTATCCTCTATTTGTGTTAATCATCGTTGGTGCAACTAGTTATGCTTAATGCTTGTCACTTTGGGCCCGGGTGCCATGTTTTCAGATCTGAACACTTATGTTTGCATGAGTATAATTGTTGTTTGGATCCTATCTACTAGTTGTATGCACTTGTTGTCAACTGGAACTGGAGACCCCGAGTGAAAGAAACGGGGACATCGATGGGAATGGTTGGCGACTCGAGGGTTACATGTATTCATTGTGTGTTAATGCTTTGATCCGGTGTTCTATTAAAAGGAACACCTTAATTGCCATTTGTTCCTTAATTGGCCCGGCTGAAACCGGATGGCAGGACAAAAGATGCCGCGCAAGTTCTTATTGCAAGCACGTACGGCTAATTTAGGAATACATGCCTATGATTGTTTGATACTTGGATGCTATTTATATGTTTATTTGCTTCGTGCTTAGTTATGTTCATTTCATGGGCTATCTTATTCATGCAACGCCCGTCTATCTGTCCCTATGCCTACGGTGTTTTAATCCCGCTATTTACAATCATTACTTTTACCGTTATCATTGCTGTCTTTATTCTACTACTGCTATTACTATTCTACTGCTGCCATCAAATCACTGTTACTACTTGATGCATGTAAAATGCATACATGAACTTTGCACTATAATACTTGTATTACATTCATATTTGCATCATATAAGGGGTATATTACTGTTATTTAATGATTTTTGGTAATTAATAATGATTTCCCCTATTTATGGAATTAATCCTGCGCAGGCAGAAAAACCCTATTTCTTTCCTTATTTATTTCAGGGCCTTAACGACGTCATAATGAGCTGAAAATTTACAGGGATCATTTTTTTGGAAGGAGGAAGACCTCAGAGCGAAGGAAGCAAGCAAACGGAGGCCGGAGGGCCAAAAGAGGGTGCCCCACGCGGCCCCTATACCTGGCCGCATGGGCCCACCTCTTTTGAGCCTCGTGGCTCCGTTTGCGACGATCCTTCTTCCCGAAGCTTCCTCGTGACCTAAAAACGACTATAAAAATAGTCCCCCGATGTTTTCCAGAAGGAGGCGGCGGAGAAACACAAAACCAGAAACAGAGAGACAGAAGGCTGCCGCCGGAGAAGATCGGAGGGGGGAATCGCCGCCGGAATCACCTCCGGAGGTCTTCTCCATCCCCCCTCCGGAGTCGCCATCAACACCAACGCCAATACCAGCACCATCTTCGTGATCCACTTCATCCCCCTCATAGTTTGAGATTGTTCGAACCCTAGCTATCGTCTAAGTACTATTCTACATGTTCATGAATTGCTACTTGTCATTGTTTTGTGGGGAGATCATAGTTTCAGATTGTGTTGTATCACTTGTACCACTGAATCATATCATGTCTTGGCGTTGTGAGTAGTTCTCTCATGTTCCTGGGGGTATAGGATGAATTGACAATGATTTTTATATGACATGTGTTGGTATTTTGTCTAGTTTTTATCTTTTATGTGATTCTATGATGGTGTTGTGCGAACGTCGACTGCACATCACTTCACCTATATGGGCTCATAGGAGAACACCGTAGTGTAATGGAGTGAGGAAGACTTGGGAGGACATGTAAACCTGAGACCGAATCATGAAGTTGCATTATGAGGGTATTAGTATCGGGGACCTTAAAGATTAATGCTATGGTGGGACTTTATGTCTTAATAACTCTTGTGCAGTCATTTACTTGGCCACATGATCCATCATAAGAGGTTTAGTTTATTTATTTAGCTATTCCTAATTATGGCTCCGTCCAAAGAAGATTAAAACTTGACAAAATGTTTACCTTATTGTTCTAGAAATATTTATGCCATGAAGTCTAGGTAGCCCTTGGGAACTCTCTCCACCTATAAGAAACACACACTTGAGCTTGTCCTCTTGCTGCATAGAGGATTGGGCTTTCTCTCTTTGAGAGCTTTCACTTGTCATATTGCATTTTCAGCATTTTACTTTATTGCAAACTCTACACCAAAAACCCAAAAACACTTGCATCATTTAATCATTTTAGTTTGTCTAGTGCATAGATAATAAGGGAAGTGACACTCTTATTTGAGAGGATAAATACTTACACCTTCTACTCCTCGTGGGATCGATACTATACTTACACATCAAAGACTTCAACGATCCCCTATACTTGTGGGTATCACTACTGATAAATTGCTTCGAGAGAAATCCTTTTCAGATGTGGTTGAATTGACAACTCAACTGCTAAGGCTTATAAATATTCTTTGGCTCCCCTTGTGTCGAATCAATAAATTAGGGTCAAACTACCCGCGAAGACTGTTGCGATCCCCTACACCTGTGGGTCATCACTTCCCGAGATGAAGCGGGAGTAGTCCCTCTCTCACATGATGTGATCTTGATTGTGATCATGAGATTTGTTAATATATTTGAATACATGATGTTTCTCCTTCTTTAATTATGTAATGGTTATGATGTTGCTCAACTAATGTTATCTAGTATAATTTCCGGAGTCACCGTTGTGATCACGGTGACAGTTCTGGTGTCATGTGTGACTCTATGGATAATATATTAGAGGGATCTTCATTATGAGTTTGTTCTTCTTGTTGGATTGAATATATCATGAGGTTTCTTGATGCTTGTGTTTAGTATAATCTTCATGGTGCAAAGGTGACAGTATGCTTTTGTAGCCCTACGCGATATCATCTTGTTTTGATCCTTAGAAGAATGATCTCCGAGTAACGTCTACCATACATGTTTTTGTAGGAAGTATTTTATGTTAATGATGTGAGAGTTAGTCACTAGTGAAATTATGAAGCATAGACCTTGTTTTTAAGCATTGATACACCATTTTCAGTCACTTTTACCACTTGTTACCTTGATGTTCTTTTTATTACAGAATTACAAAACCTTGTTTTACCATCCATATTACCCATATTTTATCACCTCTTCGCCGAACTAGTGCGCCTATACAACTGACAATTGTATTAGGTGTGTTGGGGAAACAAGATACTTCTTGTATCTTAATTGCAGGGTTGCTTGAGAGGGATACATCCAACCGAAGCCTCCCTGTTTTCGATAAACATTTGGTCACTCACTTAAGGGAAATTTGCTGCTGTCCTTCAAACCTCTGCGTTTGGAGGCCCAACAGAGTCTACAAGAACAGAAGCATGTAGTAGACATTATAAGCTAAAAAGAAAAGTCCCGCTACAGAGTTCCAGTCCTTGCAGCAACAACACAACCACCACCAAAACAACACTTGATGTCCAAGTTCTCCAAAAGCGGCGCCTCTAAGAAAGAACAGTGCACAAGGCACCGTCGTCGCCAGATTTGGGTTTTCACCCTGAAGATAGTCCTCTCTCTCTCTCTCTCAAAACAATGTCTTTAACAAGGCCATTGCAAGGAACAACCAATTAAGTCCAGACCTTAGATTTTAACCCTAAAAGGTAAGACTTTGAACTTCACTTGTGTTGTCGCCCCCACTTCCATATGGCTGCTACGAATCCCGAAACTCAAATCACCGTTCCTAGTCCTCCGATCTCGACATTCATGACATTCTCCGCCTCTTACTTCATCCATGATGGCAACAGATAGCAGAGCTTCATACCGCTGCCTCCTTAACGGAGAATCATGGGGACGACCGAATCCCAACCCGATCCAGCGATCTCTAGGCATAAACGCCCATGGAAGTTTGCCGGCGGAGCCTTCCAGAACTTGACACTCTGGCCAGATCAAGGAGGTCAGGCATCAGGCAGATATTCATCTTGTCGCGAGAGGAACCCTAGGACTGCCGATATTATTCTGGTCGAACCAGCAGTCCCCACACCGCCGGCCGACTCCTGGCGATCGGAGCGAGTGGGCTGACCTCTGGCCCAGAGGAGCCCGAGGTTGAACTCAGGTCGGACCCGAGCGCCGCCAGACCCGAAGGTGCCGCGTCGCCGCCTCCGGCCTGCAACGTCGTGCCCTTCTTTGCTTCCTCCGCGCATCCCAGCTGCTCGCCGGTGAGAACTACAGGGACCGCGCCGCCATTGACGGCAAGGTGTGGCCGCCACCGCCGGCGCCGCGACGGCAGCGGCCGGAGAGATCAGCCGCCGGGGAGGTTTGTTTTGGGCTAGGGTTCCGCCTCCGGAGCCGCCCTCGTGCGAGCGGCTCGGGAAGTTCTTTTCTCGCCCTTATTAATTATCAAAAGAAAAACAAGATGCATACTACAATTGGCGTTTTGGTTTGCTTTGCGCAATTTGGAATTGTCACAATCATGTTAATCTGTCAATGCTAATTTTTATAGGTTATGCACAGAGTTGCGTATTGAATCCATATGTGGTCCTTCCTTCTACTTGTAGATCAGTAGAGTTTTATGGATACCGGATGTATTCGACTGATGGTGGTTGTTCAGGCTATCTTCAATCAAGGTGGTTGGCGTTATTCTAATAGAATTCAAGATGCATATAGACGTTTTGCACTCTATATTCCTGTCGGGTGGGGGCTAAGTTCTCCATTACGAAAAAAGATGAAAAATGGATAGCTATTAACGTTAATTACTATTTCGAAGTCCGGCAAGCTACAGTCTACAATCAGTCTCTTGCTCCGCCGTGGACAGGAAAGTCCTCCTCTCTACGTGCTTGCATGCATGATATCACAAGTGTGCGAATATTGCTCGTATCTAGGCAAGCAATCATAGCATCTTTCGTAGTAGTTGGTTCGAAATCAAAGCAACAACGTTGACGATCTTTTGTGCTAATTCAATCAGCAACCGAACGACCGTTAATTTGTGCCATCCTAACAAGGTGCGCGTGTAGTTAGCTTGTCAATTCACTTTCCTTTTGTTTTCTTATTTCGTGTCGTGACCTCGTCAGGGTTCCCGCGAGGAAGTTTGATCTACAGAGCATTCGCACGTGTACGCGCCTAGGTAGAAGCAGCATGTACGCGCTCGAGAAAGAAGGCTGCGCCTGCACCTGCACCTGCACCTGCACCAACCTATATAAGCATGTCTCCGGCCGTTTCATGCAACTCATCCACTGCATCGATACTCGCCTGCTTCTACACTACAGCGATCCTTCTCACAATCTCATCGATAGCCATGGCGTCTTCCATGGGCTTTTCCTGGGTTGCACTTGCCCTGCTCCTCTTTCTTGTTGTCGCGCCCACTGCCAATGGCGACCATCTCTCTGCAAGGTACTACGACAAGACCTGCCCCAACGTGCAGAGCGTCGTGAGGTCGGTGATGGCGCACAAGGTCGCCGGCGAGCCGAGAATGGGGCCGGCCGTCCTCCGCCTCTTCTTCCACGACTGCTTCGTCAATGTATGTAACACTTGTTTTTTGTCCTGTTCCCCCACCAGCAAATCTATAGTTAACGCACCATATATGCTAATTGCAATTCACGATCGCCATGACAGGGATGTGATGGCTCAGTTCTATTGGATGCCACACCCTTCTCTGAAAGTGAGAAGGACGCTGTGCCCAACGCCTCCCTTGTCGGCTTCGAGGTGATCGACGAGATCAAGTCCCTGCTGGAGCACGGACTGCGCGGCCACCGTGTCATGCGCAGACATAATCGCCCTCGCGTCGCGCGACGCCGTCACCATCCTCGGAGGGCCCACGTGGAGCGTGCCCCTTGGTCGGAAGGACTCACGCTTCGCCGCCGACAAGGACCACACCGAGAAAAGCTTCCCTACACCGGACGACAACCTCGGTGACCTCATCGCCATGTTTGAGAAGCACGGCCTTGATGCCCGTGACATGACCGCGCTCTCGGGCGCGCACACCGTCGGGATGGCCACCTGCGAGAACTACAAGGGCCGCGCCTACGGTACCAACGGCGACGCCAACATCGACCCCTCCTTCGCGGAAACCCTGCGACAGACGTGCCAAGGTCCTTCTGGTGATGGTGGCAAGGCGCCGTTTGACGCGCATACACCGATGAGGTTCGACAACGCCTACTACCGAGACCTGATTGCACGTCGCGGACTCCTTACATCCGACCAAGTGCTCTATGGAGGCGGCGGGTCTCAGGACAATCTAGTGGAGATGTACAGCACTGACGGTGGAGCGTTCGCCAGAGACTTTGCCAAGGCGATGGTGAAAATGGGCAACATACAGCCGCCCAAGGGGATGCCAGTGGAAGTGAGACTTAATGTTCCATGGCCAATTAGTGATGGATCAATGCA